>CM047810.1:96926062-97166358 GCA_026214975.1 Gentiana macrophylla
TGAACGCAGACTGAACTACAGAAGCATAAAACTCGTATTCAATTTAAGCTTACACCATGGCGCTAAAGAGATTTTACTGGGCACACTGGCACTGTTATAAAACAAAATTAAGCCTATTGCATGGCCACAAATTCAGATTTCTTTAACCTCAATATTTCCTTTATAATAATTCATGCACATATTTTTTCAATTTTAGTGGGGAGAAGAGCAGTCTATATATTGAATATATATATATGGTTTTCTGTTTGATGAGGGGGTGGGATGGGGGAGGTTGTTATCTTGGTCGGCTACACGCTTCATGTGATTCTAGAAAATTTTATCCTTACTACCAGTTCAACTTCAGGAAATTCTGATGAATATGTCTTCAAATTTTGTTATAGTCCACAAAGCATATTAGTAAGATTTTATGCACTAAAACTATTCATTGGGAAGTCCAAGTGAAAAGTGATTAACGAAAAAGGATACCTGAAAAACTGATTCCAGACGCTTTGTCTTACCGAGACTCAAAGGATGCTCCCCATGAGTCACTTCTGACCTTGAGAGGGAACCACCATCTTCAGTATTCAGAATGTCATGCTCAAGACTTGACTTCTAGCCTTCTGGTAATCTCTGACTGACTAGCCACAGAAACATTCAGAAATACAAAACTTCGGAAAGAAGTAATACACACAACAGCCTAATAATAATGATATACAAACCATCATCTCATGATTATCTCCTATACAGCAACTCCTAGGCAGTTCATCTTATCTTCAGTAACAAACAACAACTACTTCCCTATACCAATCACATGGAAAATGAGCAAGTCGTGGTATGGTAAATTAAAGCTACTCAACAAAATTTAATATATGCACATGTGGGTACTACAGGAAAATGATACCTGCACACCCATCAGCAATAAACACATAGTCAATGAACAAAATAATATAAGAGATAATCAATGGTTAAAAGAGGTTTTAAGGTGGGCACATATCACATTTAGGGGTGTGCGTGTGTATCCGCGTAGAAGTAAATAGCTTAGACAAAGAAGATAGGAGGAACACGATACTGAAATGAAATATCAGGATTGATCCATTAATAAGACCAGAGATGCTTTACAGATCTGAATACTGGGCACTAAATAATAAGCATGAACAAAAGATTACAGTAGCAGAAATACTAATATAGGTTCTATTGATAAGAAATACTGAATCAGATGCATGTGTGGGAATAAAGGATGGACAAGATTATAAATGAGCATATTAGAGAAAAACAGGTACAGGTTCTATTGATAAGAAAATGAGTCGCAATATTTGGTATACAGCTTAAAAGCGCCCTATAGATGGCACCTGGTAGGTGTTGTGAGACAGAAGATGTCCAAGAGGAGAAATGCCAAATGTAGGAAAGGTAGACTTAAGAAGAAATGAACGGGGACAATTAACAAGGATATGGCTGATATGAGTATTGGGCAGGATATGATTGCAGACATGCGATCCATATAGCCAACCCCACCTAGTGGCAATGAAACTGCTTCTTGTTCATGAAGTTGCAGAAAAGCGATATTGTCTTCATAGATTTGCAGATGAGAACAATTAAGGAACAACAGAAGAAGTAGAACGTATCAGCATCTTCATTTCCCCACCACCCTTGAAAGCTACTCCCTTCGTCCCAAAATATAAGTCACTCTACCTCTTTTTGTTTGTCCCAAAATATAAGTCATTCTACATTACCAATGAATCATTTATTACTCTTTTTCTCCATCTTACCCCTAATTTATTAACAATTCAACTACTTCTCAATATTTTATAACCATTTCATTTAATGATAGTCAAAGGATATTTAGGCATTTCTCCTTAAAATTTATGACATTCAACTACTTTCTTAATCAGGTGAAAACACCCAAAATGACTTATATTTTGGAACAAAGGGGAGTACAACTTGCTAACAATGCCAAGCCTAAGAGCTTCATCAGCATACAGGTGAAAGTGCATTTACCAGTATCATCTCAGGAGAGTATCGAACAATTAGGTCACGACTGCTCCAAGGAAGATTGCCCCAGGTGAAAAAAAAGAAGATAAAATGACCAAAAAAAGGAAGATAAAATTATGAAGCTTCATAAAGATATGATTCCAATCGGATGTCCACATAAAGGAAGGCAGAGTTAATCCCATGTCTAAAGTGCGTCTTCTCCCAAAAATGGACAATAGAGAAGTTTATGTAGTAGCAATGCTGAAAGAAGGAAGCAGAAACAGAACCACAAGAGATCACCAGAACCCAATATCTCAAATTAATTGTAAATGGCGAACTTACGGGATTCATTAGCATCTCATCTTTAAAATTCTTATACTGAGATCTTTTCTTAGCCAATTCAGAAGGCCAAAGTGAACGATCGCAGGGCAGATACGCCAATAGGAGCTGAAAAGACCGGGCCGAATCAATAGTAAAACAACATTGCAAACTGGCCAACATTAAAACAAAACCCAACATACAAGTACAATATTGAGGAATTACACAATGCAACTTTACAAAACCCAAGTACAGAGTAAAGCACAAGAGCAATGAAACCCTATGTGCAAGTCAAAAAAATTGAAATAATAAAGTGAACAATGTGGTAAGTAAGTTGATTTAATAAGAGAAATAGAGAGAATGATTACTTGCATACACTGTCTTCCCTCTCATTGGTTCATTACACAATGGGTAATATATTGCTAATGTAAGCAATGTCAATCAACGCACTTAATCATGAATGACCTTCGCATACATGATGATGAATATTACCATTCCGACATCAGGATATTCTAAATGATTAAACTTATTTAACATGGTTGGGGATATTCTTTTAGTCTTTCAAAAACATAATTAGAAAAACAAAAACAAAACAAAAAGTCTGGAACAGGAAAGAACAACCTTCTGGTTGCCGAGTAATACATGGAATAAAGCAGCTCATTCAGTCATTCTCACCAAGAAACTAACTATTACCCACACACTCTATTAGAACCATGGAAAATCATGTCTAAAACATCCATGTACCTTCCATACAGTAGCACGAATGCCACCTCCGTCCGGTATGCCTTGTGATGATAGTCTCCTCAGTTCCCCCAAGTTTACAACCTTCCGTGAGAGCTATATTGGCAAAAACAGTAACAAATTCATGTATAAATGCACACGCAACAAAAAAACAGCAAATAAGTGATTAGAGGTCACAGAATTTAAACGCCATAAGCATACCTCTTGCAAAATTTGAGCTCTACGGAAATATCTTTCGACCCCGGAGCAACACGCGGCGTTGGCATTACATCTTTAGCGGAGTTGACGTCAGCATCCGAGACGACGTCACTGGAGCCCATAACTTCATTTTCATCAACATTATTGCTATCGTAATCCCTGTAACCACCTACACTAGTACTCGAGGGATCCCTAGTATCCAGCTTCGAGCAGGCTCTGCCGCACGTACGATCACCGAGGGCTCCATCCGCGGTGGCGGGGTAAGATTAAGATGAGGTTGGGTGGATGGTGAGGTGGGTTTGGGGTGAAGTTGGTTAGGTGGTGGGGTAGTGTAAGGGAAAGATATGGCATTGGATAGGGTAGGGTTGGATGAGGCAGGTATGGTGTGGTGGTGTGGTGGTGTGGTGGTGTGGGGTAGGGTGGATATGCTTTATGTGGTAAGATATGTGGGTAGGGTAAGGTGAAGTGAGGTATGATAAGATAATGTATGATAGAGTAGGGTAATGTATGGTGAAGTAGGTATGGTAAAGCAATGTATGATAGGGTAGGCTAGAGTGAGGTGTGGTATGGTAGGATGGGGTGTGGAATGGTATGGTCGAGTGAGGTGTGGTAACAGAGGGTGAGGTAGTGCATGTTATGTAGAGTTTGGTTAGGTAGAACAACATATATATAAGGTATGGTAGTGTACTAAGGTAATGTGAGTGTAGTAGGGTGAGATATGTGAGTGGTAGAGTAAATTGAGGTAATAAAATAGGGTATGATGGATAAGAATGTAGGATGCGGTGTGGTTATTGATAAAGAAAGGTGAGCATAGTGGTGTGGTGGGCAGAACTACCCCACCGCATCGATACTATTTCTAATATGTTACGTTATGCGCGCCATATCCTACCCATGCCATCCCTCCAACCCAACCTTAACGGAAACGTGGATATTGTGAACTTTTAATTTCGTGGTGTATGAAGTAATTTTAAAGTGCGATGAAAAAAAAAAAAACCATTAAAAATGATGTCGAAAAAGTTAAAATTAAAACCTTCGGGTTAGTGTTCCATCAGCTGCTTCTGTGTCTCTGTGAATCCTCTCTCCAGATTCTCAATCTCTTTCAAAGCACCGCCAATGAGGAGGTAACCACAAAATTCTTCTTCTCTACGAATACGTACATGTATTTGCGTGAAAGTATCTTTGTAGGTGTATTGATCAACTGAAGTCAATTGATTGAGATCTGCAAATCAAGTAATGTGTATATGAATTCGTATCGGTGCATTTATACGGAGATGTATTTGTTTGAACCATTGATTGCAGGCACGGATACAGGAATCCGCTTCCGCAGAAGCAATGGAGTGGAGGAGCAGTTCGGGGAATGTTCGGAAAGCTTTCCATTGCGCTTGCAGTACTTCTGATTTGTATGGTCTCGCTTCTTACTACACTCAAGAGTTCGACTTATCCTCTCTCGAGATCCGAGGTCGTTCTGAAAGCTTTCTGTCTTCCTCATTGTTTTTTGGGCGCTTTGCTTTCTCTATCTTCTATTTGAAGTTGTATACGCTGAGATCTTTTTGTGATATATGAGGAAGAATGTACACATTTATTCTGATTTACAAGTAACTTGAATTATTGTATAGATGTACTTAAGAGACTTGTGCAGCTCAATTCAGTATCATTAAAAGTTAGTAATTGGGTGTGATACCTTAAAAGATATTCGTGAGATGAAGAAAGATTAATATAGTTCATGGAACATACTGTAAATTATCTGGGTGCTTTGCATTGCATTTCTTACAACTACGTGTAGGTTTTTGAAACCTTCACCTTTGGATTTGTCAGGGCTTGTATGTTTGTAGCTTGATGCATCCCCTGTGTACCCTGTTGATGTATAGGATGGATAGGAATGGTTTCCATTTGACGTATACACCTAGTTTTTACATAGGTTGCACGAGTTTGGGATATGCTGGGGGCTAGTTTTTTTTACCCAAAATATAGGATACGGTACAAGGGAGGATACGCGTGCCAATACTAAAAATCACCAACAATTACTAGTGGCTCTCCTGTGTCGGTGGAGATTTTTTTTCCTCATTTTCGCCGGCATTTTATCAATTTTCGTATGTACCCAACTTTTTGAGATTTACAAATTAGCCTCAATCAGTATTCTGACTGTATCCAATACGTATCTGTATCTTTCGGATATACACCAGATACGAGCCTCCCTACTGAACAAGAGTATATGTGCTTCCTAGGTTATACATGTGTATTTGGGATCTCACTTTGCTTCAGTTTATAAATTATGACCTTGCACAAATTGAACAAGGAGCCTGTTCGGCCATTTGCGAACATTAGTTGAAAGCCTTTTCATTTGCATCTAAAACTTGGGATTTTGGAGTGGTTTAACTGGTTTGAATGTTTGGTCGGACAGTAGATCTGTAAGAGTCGTTTATGATCTCTCAAAAAGATTGTAAATTTCATGTCTAAACTGAACAAATGTCGGATGGGGTCTCCAAAATAACCATCCTAATAAATTGGCCATGCAATGCACTTCAATTGTCATCTTGTGACTGATCATTTGTATTTATGAATTATGGAACGCTGGCAGATTGACGTGGAGTCTCTTTGGGAGCCTGCTTCTTCTGGTGGTTGGAGGCCATCTTCCGCGCCTAGATCTGATTGGCCCCGTATGTGGTTCAAATGCCTTCGAATATAGCCTACTATGTTGATATATTTCAGAGTTGACTTGAAACTTAAATATTCTTTCTCTTTGCTCCTTTCTGCAGCACCTCCGACAGACACCAATGGCTATTTGCGTGTTCGCTGTAACGGCGGTTTGAATCAGCAGCGCAGTGCTGTAAGTAGGAAAGTCTTGCTATCAATATGCAATATGCTGTGTCTACTTCTCTAGCTGGCAGACAATCTATTTAAATTGTACTTTTACACCATTTTGTCTTGTTGGTAGTTAGATCCAAATGAGATGAAGGCTCCTTGTGGCGTAAATTTACTGGGTCCATGCAGGAATTTCTGGCCATCATAATCCTTTGCCTTTGAGACTTATTTTATCTCACTTCATGTGACATAAAAAAACATGATTATCAAAACAACAATCAATGGCTAGTGGATTAGAGTTTCCGATCTTGAGATACATGCTTATCTGTTAGAATTTACAAACTTATGTATCATCCATAGAAGAGCTTCACATTATGCCCTATTCTGTGAAATAGTAAAAGGCTAGTGGGGGCTGATTGTATCTTATACAGAAATATGGAACCTAAAATATTTTTGCCCTAGTATTGTAAGCTTCAATTAGTGATACTTGGAAACGAGCTCATCTTCTGCTCAACTATGTGGAGAATCTCTTCCGCTGCTCTCCTCACACCAATAACATTACTTAAAAGAATAAATGCATCCACTCTTTCTATCTTGACAAGTTACGTTGTATTGTTAAAATTTGATTCGATATTTTTCTGTTTAGACTAGAAACAGTAGTAATGAATGTACATACTAATTGGGGATTAGTACTTTGTAATTATTCAAGGCCAAACAAATCTGTTTTTGTTTTTTAAGGTCTTCACATTTTGTATGTTTTGATTGATCAAAACCAGTGTGTTCCAGATTTGTAATGCTGTGCTTGCTGCGTCACATTTTGTATGTTTTGATTGATCAAAACCAGTGTGTTCCAGATTTGTAATGCTGTGCTTGCTGCGAGGATTATGAATGCCACACTAGTGCTGCCAGAGTTGGATGCCAACTCCTTTTGGCATGATGACAGGTATTGCTTCTGCATTTCAGCTTTTCTGCATATTAATGAAATGATTTCATCATAAACGAGTATTCATCCTGTTTAGAATTAAGGCTTCCAAGCTTCTCAGATTGGCCATTTCAAATCCTTTGTGTCTCAGTGTTTGGATTGTGGAAGGACGAAAACTTTTAGCTAATGCCTCTTTGGTGATTCTTGTAACTAACATTTTTGTTAGTCTCCTTAATCTAGTGGCTATTTCAAAAAAATCACAATGATTTGAACCTAAAGCTTGGATTGGGAACTGGATACAAGATATTAGAGTAAAGTAGTGTATAGCATTCAACGTGAGTGGAGGAATTAATTGTTGTTCTGGCCAGGGTTAATCAGTTCATTTCCATGGAACCATTTGCTTCTTCTTGAGTAGAGAGTGCTAGTCCAGTTATAGCTTATATGTTGGATTGTGGTTGGTGTGATTGTAAGTCCTTTATCTGATTGATTTTTGTCTTTCAAGCTCAGTGGTTTCCAAGGAATCTATGATGTTGAGCACTTCATCAATTCATTGAGGTATGACGTAAAAATCGTTGAAAGAATTCCAGAAATCCAGAAAAATGGGAAATCAAAGAAGATAAAAGCATTTCAGGTAAAATTTACTGATGAACTGAATCTTGTTTTTTTAGAAGAATGAACTAAAGTTTGTGATTAGGTAAAACCAGAAATCCAGAATAATGCTGAAGCGATCTTACTTAGTTTGTGATCTATTTCTAAACATTGGTTTGATTGATGTTCAGATTAAGCCTCCTAGAGATGCTCCTGTTAGTTGGTATACATCTGATGCATTGAAAAAGATGAAAGAACATGGTGCTATCTATCTCACTCCCTTTTCCCATCGTCTTGCTGAAGAGATTGACAATCCTGAGTACCAACGCCTTAGGTGCCGGGTAAACTATCACGCCTTGAGATTTAAGCCACATATTATGGAGTTAAGTAAGTCAATTGCTGATAGTCTTCGAGCACAAGGCCACTTCATGTCCATACATCTTCGTTTTGAGATGGATATGTTGGCATTTGCTGGGTAAGTGATGTTTTTTGTTTATTTCACCCCCACCCCCCACCCTCACCCCTCCTCCAAAACAAAACAAGAAATATTCAATCTGTGTCGGAAGTGATTGAATTCAAGTTCATAGATGTAATCTGAAGATTGTAATCTTTTCAGGTGTTTTGATATTTTCACTCCTGAAGAACAGAATGTTTTGAGGAAGTACAGGAAGGAAAATTTTGCAGACAAAAAGCTCATTTATAAGGAAAGGAGAGCTATTGGAAAATGCCCTTTAACTCCAGAAGAGGTGATTTATTTCTTGAATGCCATTTTTATTAGGGTAACGGGCATATGGAAAATCCTCATATAAATGGTAGGTGTAGTAATTATTGAAGAAAAGAATAAACTTAATGATATCTCCTTGGGTGTTAAAAAATTTGTAAAATGTGCATGAGTATCAAAGTTGAGCAGTCTCGTACACCATCCGTTGTGTTATACTTCAGGTATGGTTCTATCCATTAGTATTCTTTCTTTCTTTCTTTTTCCCTTCTTTTCTTCCTTTCTGAAGTACAGATGTCTATTGTCTATTATATAAGAGTTCAAATTTCTGCAGTTTCAGACATTTGAATCGTTCAAGTACTCAATATTTCTAAACTTCAGATTTTAGGTTTCTGAAATGCTACCTAGTGGTCATTCCTTCAATTACCTAGACAAATATGGTTGTTTTTAGGGGGTTGTTAAATTAATAAGGATGTTTCTGGGAATTTCCATGTGACATCTTCCATGATCTATCCCCTCTGCTTTGTTTTGGAATATATATTGTTTGAAATGCTTCCCTTTGCTCTTCAGACATCCGCTGATGGAAATTCTTGTATGAAGAGTCTTTATCGCCCAACATCATTAGATAAATGACATATATGCAAAAGAAAAAAATGTTTTGTCTTTTGTACAAATGTCTTCAACTGATGGTCCCGTGCAATAAAGATTGTCTACTCAAGAATCTTCCTCCAATAATGCATGACGCCTTCCTGCCAGGCAAAATCTCCAGTTATTTTGTAGTTAGTGTTTTTTCATTGCCCTGCAGGTTGGGCTTATCTTGCGGTCCTTGGGATTTGACAATGGCACCACCATATACCTTGCAGCTGGGGAACTATTTGGTGGGGAGAGATTCATGAAACCTTTTCGGTCCATGTTCCCTCACTTAGAAACCCATACTACAGTTGACATGACTGGTGAGCTCACTAAAAACACTAGAGGCCTTCTAGGTTCCGCCGTGGATTACATGGTTTGCCTTTACTCAGACATATTTATGACAACTTATGACGGACCAAGCAATTTCGCCAACAATCTACTTGGCCACCGCCTCTACTATGGTTTTCGCACAACAATACGACCTGATAGGAAAGCTCTGGCTCCCGTTTTTATTGATCGAGAAAATGGAAAAATTGCTGATTTTGAAGATGCTGTTAAGCGTGTGATGCTTAATACAAACTTTGGTGGACCTCATAAGCGCATTATCACCCGAGTCTTTCTACACAAATTCCTGGCCTGAATGCTTTTGTCAACCGTCTCCACAGAATGCAGCAGACAAGTGCCCACCCGATGATATTCTAGAAACACTTGAAAGACGATTGCAGAGGAGTGGAACAGATGACTCTGTGGCAGTCACCTCGAAGAATTTGACATCTTCAGATTCATGATCTTTGATGAATTTGCTATCTGCTTCAATGCAATGAGATATCAGCCATAGCTGGCAGCTTCCATCCTGCTGTTTGAGAAGGATTTACATATACAACACGTTACAGGGGAGTCGTAGTTGATGTATGCAGAGGACTGTTTTGTCTCTGGGAGAGGGTACTGCTTCGTTGACTTTTGATAAAGGAAGGTATATATAGAACCGGAATGATGTACAAGGGTGTTTAGGTGTTTGGTATCACTTGTAATTGTAACCTTAAGAAATATATGTAAACAAGCTGATTCTTTTCGCGAATACTTGTAGTGAATTTTTTTGTTGCATTTTTCCTGGTCTAGCATGTCTGTTTTACTTTCGACATCTAAATTTAGTGTAAGTGGTACATACCAACCATGAATTCTTTAGTGTAAGTGGTACATACCAACCATGAACTCACTTTGACACCATAATGTGTCTCTTGGCTATACCACATCAAATCTACTATTAACATCACACAAAACAAAAAAATATGACGTCTATGATGGCACTGCATGTGTTACATTGACCCCATGAACATTTACTTACAATATCACTACATACGACTACGGATCCCCTGCTGTATCGAAAATGCTGTATCGAAAATGTTGTAACATTTGCTGTGATAATGTATACACATCAATACGACGTTGTTTGATGTTGTTGCTTTTTATCAAAACGACGTCGTTTTGATCTGTTTCTCTTATCACAATTCACAGCAAATGTTGTGAATGGTAATTACATCAGAGGATTTGCTCTCCGATGCTAATAAATCCAATAGTATCTAAAGTAGCAAAACCATCGGCACAATTACAAAGAGGGTTACCCATTTAGGTGATTCATTGGTTTTAGAATTTCTAATGTTTGGATTAAAACAGCTAAGTACGTAGAGATAGATGGATTATTTAATTAGGGACCAATGAGTTTCTTCTAATCAAATCTACTGTTTATTTTCACGTGTTCTTGCTTGGTTTCGGTGTTTGATGTGGTAGGAGAAGATAAAATTGAACAACTTCTGGAATCACCCAAGAAGACTGAACTGGTACATTGAAGTATGTCAATTGCCCAATAACAGTGAACTAGTAGATTGAAACATGAGAATCAGGCACAAAAAATAAAGTAAAAATGAACTAATAAATCGAAGCACGGGAGTCAAACAATAACAGCGAACCAGTATATTGAAACATGAGAATCAACTATAAAAGTGAACTAGTAGATTCAAGAATGAGAATCACCCTATAACATTGAACTACTATATTGAAACATGAGAATCAACCATAAAAGTGAACTAGTAGATTCAAGCAAGGGAATCACCCAAGAAAAGTGAACTAGTGAATTGAACATGAGAATCACCGAAAAGAGAGTGAACTATTACATTTTTTTTGGGAAATCAGTAAAAAGCAACGAGCGAGCATATTCAATTGAGTCACAAAATTAGGAATCATATTTCAATAAAGTGAATGAGTAAAAATCACCGAATCAAAAAATTGAATACACAAAATCAAATTAAACACATGTTACAAGAAACCACCAAAGAACTGAATTTATACCTTGGAGCCATTTTTGAAACAGTAAAGTGTTATTGGAGTTTCATGCATAAACTTTTTTTTTATGAATTTAGTGCATGTTATAGTAAACTCGGAATTTATACTCCGATTATTCAGAAATTTCATCTCTTAATTGAAAAGAGATGAATCGTAAAAAGTTAATTTCTTAACTGCAAATTGAACATTTCCAAACTGATTTTCAATTAGATTTGTGAAAGTTAACCTAATCTTATTAGAGGTAAATGATTTATTTTTTCGGATCAGTGAATTTTTCGTCAAATCAGCGAAATTTTCACCCAAATTGTTCGTCATATCGGATATGAATGCAATTTCAACCGCCGTTTGTGTTTTTGTACTAGAAGGGTAAAACTGTCGAATTACCCTTATTTTTGTTTTTATAGACGAAAAATCAAACCCAAAACAAACGGAGTTTTTATTGGATGTGAATCATGTGATGAGAATTATATATTTGTCCTTTTGGCCGTAAATTTTTTTTTCCTACCCACTATCTTAAATAAAATAATAAAAAAAACAATTATTATACAAATTCAATTCAATTCTTCTCGAAATACTTTTCATTTCTGTCCTCTGCCATATTCCAAAGCTCAAGATTTGGCCTGAAGTTTGCTGAGCTCTGAAGCGCTGTTGCAGAAATTTCCTCTGTAAACAGCCAGCCAGACCTTTTTATTTATCAATGGTGAGTGCACAATCCTTGTCATTCCTTCTGCAATTCACGGATACATGATAGTCCAATATCAGTTGCATCCTCCTATTTCATGAGTTCCGTTGAATGCTTGCGTATAAAGCTGTAAAACACCAAAACTCGGTTAACATTACTTTAGGCATATCCGTATTTTGTTCAATGCAGGGATCAATATTCTGTGAGTAAAGAAAAATGCGGTTTATCTTAGTTGAATCGTTTGGGTTTGATGTTTTTGAGTTTTTTTGCTGTATAGCCTGTATTGATTAATCTTTTAAGATAAGGATATTGAGGAAATTTGTTTCAGCTGTGTTTTTTTCAGTAGTGAATTTTATGCTCTTGTGCTTTATGTGGGGTGGAGTTTGGTTATTTTGTTTTACGCTAATTTCTTTTGTACGACTCAGGCAAACTCATTGCGGCTGTATCTGACTTGCATAAGGAACACTCTTGAAGCTGCATTGTGCCTTCAGGTAATCTCACTCTCGAACTTCCTGTATATTTCCTTTTGAAAATCCTTTTTGGCAACGCATCCTAGTCGAAATCTAGAAAAAGGCCTAATTAGAAGCCAATGCTTCTTGATCATTAATGTTTCTGGTTTATAGGGTTATTCCGGTTGATTACAAATTAGCTTTTTATCGTGCCTTTCACCTGTAATCTTATAAGATTTGGTGATATTGTGGTTTCTTTTCTAGTTGATTGTTTTTTTTCCTGCTTTTGTTCTTTCTGAACAAGAATTAGTATTATTAGATCCTGCCTTGCATTGTCTGGTTGAAGCTAGATTGAAGTTACAAAAGTGAGGTATAAATAGCCTCAGTGACTTCTCGTTGGCCTCTTTGCTAATCTCAGTAGTAGACTCCTCTTCAGATCAAGCTCCCTTCCTTTTGGTCCACAGAGGCTTCCTTAGTATTAATTTACAGCTTGCTAAGAGCTCTCATCAGGTGAAATCCTGAAGATTTTTTGTTCTACTGTTGCATACCTCAGTAGTATTTTTAGTAGAAAAAGGCTTGTTCAGGAATTGATCTTATTGTATTTGTTGTGCTTGAGAAAGGATAAACTGATTTACAAACGCACATTGCTGCTAAACCAGCAGTTAGCTTAGTAAAAGTCTTTCTTGGAATACATGCTTGTTGATGTACTTGTCTTTCATGATTATGACCGAAAGCCTTGAGTCGCCTGACTGGTTCATGCATTTTTCTGGTTCCTTTTTGCTGTAAATGCATGAAATGTTCGTGGTTGTTTCTACCTTATGTAATTCTCAGGTTTCAAATGTTCATCCTTTGTATTTCAACCCTACGGCATACCATTTCTCTTAACATCAGTAGTAGGAATGTGAATCTTCTGATTTTCATGAGAAGACATGCTCTGAGCATCTTTCAGTCCTTTAACTAAATTTATAGTTGGACGCTCTCTTATTTTCTGTAAGCCTTTCAAATTTTCTTTCCTGATTAGTAAGTGTGTCACTAAACAGAGAGTCTTTGTGTTTCCTTGTGCTTGTTGCAGAATTTTCCCTGTCAAGAAGTTGAGAGACACAACAAACCAGAAGTTGAACTCAAGTATGTGTTAACATATTACTGAAAAACTTGTTTAAGGTTGTCGGACATATCTTAAGGAGCTGTACCAATTGTTTGTGATAATCAAGGATTCTGGTATTCAGTAACTTGAGCGATTCATGTTCTTGAATACTTTTGTTGAAAGTAGTTTTGTTGATTGTACATGAATCAATACACTCCATACTTTTTAATACTGGTAGAAAATTTATATGACTATTTTCTTCGTCCAAAGCGGATATCTTTTTGGAGGTATACTGGTGGTTCTGCATGACTGGTTCATTAGGCATCCCTAGTTATTTTTGTAGAATTTAGAAAAAAAAAAATAATTGGCCTCTGCACTAGATCTTGACACAACCTGATGGTTTTTACTCTTACATGTAATCAGATTACCTCCCTAAAACGTGCAATGTCCTATAGTGGACTTTCCATCTGAAGGTGATCTTGGCCCAGTTTGCATCTGTGTATCCTACAACTCGAAGATGCCCATTCGGCCTAGAATCCATGTCCCGAAGCTCTTTTCAAGTACCTCAGAATACGAATTACAGCCTCCCAGTGAGGCTTTCTAGGACATTCCAAGAATTGACTTACCACACTCACTACATATGCAATATCAGGCCTTGTGATAGTCAAATGATTGAGCTTTCGGGACATGGAATTCTTGACACAACCTGATGGTTTTTACTCTTACATGTAATCAGATTACCTCCCTAAAACGTGCAATATCCTGTAGTGGACTTTCCATCTGAAGGTGATCTTGCCCCAGTTTGCATCTGTGTATCCTTCGACTCGAAGATGCCCATTCGGCCTAGAATTCCATGGCCCGAAGCTCTTTTCAAGTACCTCAAAATACGAATTACAGCCTCCCAATGAGGCTTTCTAGGACATTCCAAGAATTGACTTACCACACTCACTACATATGCAATATCAGGCCTTGTGATAGTCAAATGATTGAGCTTTCCCACGAGTCTTCTATATTGACTGGGAGTTTCAAGAATATCTCCTATATTACTTAGCAACTTCTGATTTGGATCAATTGGAGTATCAACTGGATGTCCTCCAACCATGCCAGTTTCTTCTAAGAGATCCAGAGCGCACTTCTTTTGACACAAGAATATACCCCTCTTGGGTCTTGCCACCTCAATTCCAAGAAAATATTTCAATTTTCCCACTTCTTTGGTTTAAAATTGATCACGGAGAAACATTTTAAGTTGCACGATCCCTTGAGCATCACTACTAGTAATCACAATGTCATCAACCTACACAACCAAAAATATACATCCATTATCCGTAGTCCTGTGAAAAAATGAGCAATCAATCTGGCACTGTTTTAAACCAAACATTTTTACCATCTCTGAAAATTTACCAAAACCAAGCTCGTGGTGATCGTTTAAGGCCATACAATGCCTTCTTCAGCTTACATACCATATTTGACTCCCTATGAGCAACAAACCCCAGAGGTTCCTCCATATAGACTTCGTGTAGATGGAAGGCATTTTAACGTCTAACTGGTATAAAGGCCAACCTTTAGTGGCAGCAATAGAAATAATGATACAAATGGATGGCATTTTGGCGACCGGGGAAAAAGTTTCCTCATAGTCAATGCCAGATGTCTGAGTGTAGTCTTTGGCTATTAGTCTTGCCTTTAGCCGCTCGACAGTGCCATTAGGATTGAACTTAACTGTGTATATCCACCGACACCCCACCACCTTTTTATTTGGTGGTAAGTGAACAAGGTCCCTTGTATCATTCTCCTCTAAGGCATTCATCTCAGTAATCATATCTTCTTTCCACCCCGAATTAGACATAACATCATATAGAGTCTTTGGAATAAAAATATTTGACAATGTTATTACAAAAGATGCATACTGTGGAGATAAAGTATGATAAGAAACAAACTTGGCTATCGGATGCTTGGTAGTACATGTCTTAGTTCCTTTGCGACGAGCAATAGGCAAATCTTCAGTATCTTGCATGGACTCCAATCACTCCATAGAGGTAGACGACTGATGCAAGTCATGTTTCGATGCCTTGCGTTGTTTTAAGACTTGGTTTATGGGTGGTCGAGGGTACATAGGAATGGGTGGAGGAAGGTCTTTAGTAGTGGACGGTGTACCGGGTTCCTCAGAAGGTGGATTGGGAAAGGGATCATAGACAGTGAGTGATAAAGAAGGACTTGGATCAAATGCATGTGATGGTGGGCTATCTGGGTGGTCGAAAGTGTCTTCCATAAAGGTGACATCAACGGATAATATTTATGGAGTATTGGACTGAAACATCTGTATCCTTTTTGAGTGCGGGGGTAGCCTAAGAAGATGCATTTGATTGCCCTTGGATCAAATTTATCAAATCTTGGGTCTAAATTGTGAACATAACAGATGCATCCAAATATTTTCGGATGGGAAAAGAACCGAAAAGGGGGACTGCCCATCTAACACATGTGCGGGCATACGATTAATTAAATGACAGAAGGTAAGAATAGCATCACCCCAAAAGTGTTTAGGAACATTCTTATAAAGCATCAATGTACGTGCTACATAGATGACGGTTCTTTCATTCCGCCACTCCATTTTGTTGTGGGTATACGCACAAAAATATTGATGGATAATGCCATTCTCTGTCACATATTGGGAAAGAGCTTTAATATTCTTGTGCATTGTCACTGTGAACTATCTGAATGGACTTATTAAATTGAGCTTTGATTTCTTGTTGGAATAGATGAAAACATGAAATAAGTTCGGTTCTATTTTTCATTATGAACAACCAATTCATACGAGAATGATCATCTATGAAAGTAACAAAATATCTTAGAAGCAATATGAAATGGACCCCATACATCAGAATGGACTAATTCAAAGGGAGATTATCCCTGTTAATGACTACTACTTGGAAAAGAGGACCTACGATGTTTACTAATCTGACAAGTCTCATATTGTAATGACTCTAACGACTAAAGAGGAAATACCCTCAACTTGTTTCTTGAGAATGGGAAGAGGGGGATGACCCAATCTGCAATGCCAATCTCTAGGTGATAGTTTTGTGTGGAAGGCTGAAAGAGTATCGATGAAGTGATAGAGGCTCCGTTGCTCATGACTCCTACCAATCGTCTTCTCCGCCTGGATATCCTGCAATATACATGAATTAGGAAGAAATGTGACCAGACAATTTAAGTCCTTGGTTAAACGATAAAAATTGACGTTAAATTGAAGGGGAATTCTGGAACGTGTAATATATTAGGAAGATGCACATTATGGTTAAACACCAGATTACCCATAGCAGCGACCTTTGCACCTGATCCAGTTGCTAAAGTCACAGCCCTAGGATTCTTCAAAGGCTGGTAAGCTGATAATACAGAATATGAACCGGTCATATGTTGTCGCCCTGGAATCGAGTACCCACTGTAGTGGCGTAGAAGACACGAGACATGATGGTTGGCCTTAAGCCGATTGGGTGAGATTGGCCACGGCTAAGGAGTTTGATGGTCGAACCGTGGCTGCCTTTTCACCCATCAATTTATCATACTCTGCTCTTGGAATAGTTACTTGCTCTCCAGCTTCTGTGGAAGAATTGAAATGGTATGTACTCTCTCCGTTCCTATTTAACTGTCGTAGTTGCCAAAAGTAAAAATTCCTTTTTATCTGTCATAGTTACATTTCCAAAGCATCATTTATTGTATTTTTCTACATCTACCCCTATTTATTAAGGGGTGGGGGATTGAAAACAACACTGCATTAAGTATATTCAAGGGGTGTTGTTGTCATTTTGATGTAAAGTCAAAGCATTAACTACTCTCCTTAATATGTGTGTTTTTGGCAACTGCGACAAATAGGAACGCAGGGAGTAGTGTTGTTGGGACGGCCATGAAGGTCCCAACAATTGTCAATGGTGTGATTTAGTTGACGACCATGATCACTCTTAACGGATCCTCTCCCAGTCCTTCCCCAAGAAAATTCTCCACGTCCACCACACACCCACGACTAGGGATGCCAGTAGATAGCATAGCCGATTGTTCTTCGGTTTGATCGGATGAGATCTGATTAGCTTTCGGATCAATAACGGACCTTTGCAAATGGCAAAACATTTCTGGTAATGTGGGAAGATGAGGCCCCCCAAAAATCTGGGCATGCACATATTCAAAATCGGGTTTCAATCCAGATAAAAAACGAATTACGTCCATATCGTTCCACTGTCGTTCCATTAGGGTAACATTGGACGACAGAGTCTGATACAGATTGCCCTCTTCGCAGATGCTCATGATGCGTGAGTAAAAATCTTCTAGTCTTTGACTTCCTTGTTCTACCTGAAAATATTGCTTGCACACGTCGTAAATTCTTGACAGATTCTCCGACCCGGAGTACATTTGCCGTAACCTGGACCACATATCTTTTGCTGAATTGAGCTACAAGAGAGTGGAGCTAACATTGGGCTTGATACTGTTCAACATCAGAGACATGATTTGGGCATCATCTTGACACCGAGAAGAAGCTCTAGGATAACCCGTACTGGCCTTGCTAGAGACTAGTATAGGCCTTTATGTTTTCACTGCTCTTGAGTGAAAGCCTTCTTAAAATAGCGCGTTAGTATCTTTAGTGACAAACATAAATATATTGTTTATGGCTGAATCTCCTTAGGCATCCTACCGTAGTTTGATATAAGGGACAAATTTGCATTCATGCTTTTTATTTTCTTTGGGCTCTAATGTTGTCTATGTTAGTGCTGATTTTGCAAGAAATTGATCCAAATTTGACATAATTTTTTTGCAGCCAGTTTTAATTTACTCTCTCTTGTTTAGCCGAAGCTTTTGTCATGCTTTCACTCCCATAAAACATGGTTCCCATAAGATTTTATGGTTGGTTATAGATGACCTAACATTCCCTACCTTCTTTTGTTTCCGAAGTAGCTAATTTTAGTGAATGTCTGGTTCTAAAACTGTAGCTTCCTTCAAACTCTTGAAAAATCTGTCCTCAGTGCTGTAAAAATTAGTTGCTGTAGTCCAATAAGAAAGTTGTTGAATATATCCAAGTTTTACATATTAAGGTCTTAAAGTACATATTAGACTGGACAGAAAATGTCAACACACTAAAAATGCATGATAAGTAGAACTTTTGTTGTCTGTAATAATGTTGTAGATCTGCATTCAGGAATTTCTAACTCTGGGTTTTTGACCAATGAGCGTAAATTGGATAGGTAGCTGCCTCATATAGGGGGTGACACCCTCCTAATGTATTAATAATGAATCCTCTAGCAGCTAGTGGTTGTATAGTGTTGAATTACCATCATTTAAAAGTTTAAGCTATTATCGAGGCAAGTAATTTACGTACTTAAACACTATGCATTTAACACACCCCCTCAAAAGTGGGCCTATAACAAAGAGTTTGGACCAACATAGGGCACACAAAGGCGTATAAAGGGCACAACACGGCCAATAAGGAGGCCCAACACTTAGACAATACAAATGAGATGGAAGTGGAGACATAGTTATTTGATCCCATGACCTCATGCTCTAATGCCTCTAATACCATATCGAATTACCATCTCTCCCAAAAACTTTAGCTATTGGGCAGGTAAGTAATTTACAAGTTTAAACATAATGCACTTAACATATAGCATGTTGCTTTGTTTTCCATGTTGGCCAACAACATCTGTGGAGATGTTAATGTATGCATTTGTTGTTTCATGTTCAGGACCTGCCCAGAGCTGCTTCTCAATTCTGTAAGAAAAATATAGCTGACTTTTAGTTTTATAAATGCTATATAAATACTTGTTTAATGCTTCATAGTTTGATCCGATGATGCCAGCAAAAGGTCAAATGGTCTTAAGTTCTGAAACTGCATAATGCAATCTTTGCACGAAATTTTTTTTTATGTTTATACTAGCTGTATACTAGGTTATTTGGACCATGAATTTGTGAATTCTGCTATGGTCCTTTTTCTTATGCATGAAATTAGATTGAACTGTTAACAAATGCACATGATAGTGGGATGCATAAAATTGACATACTTGGCATGTGATACACAATATTCAGGAACAATGAATTGCCTAGATGTATCATTGTCATTGCTACATTATAAACTTAATTTTTTTGGACAGAAATAAAGTGGCAGGAATGTACATATGAAATACACCGAAGACAAACTGCAAGTTGTGCTAAATTG
Source organism: Gentiana macrophylla (assembly GCA_026214975.1). Taxonomy (NCBI): domain Eukaryota; kingdom Viridiplantae; phylum Streptophyta; class Magnoliopsida; order Gentianales; family Gentianaceae; genus Gentiana; species Gentiana macrophylla. Next base: position 96,945,675 of record CM047810.1, read on the forward strand.
TCATAGCTCCTCCATCACTTGTTAATAGTATGTGTTGTAGTGCTAATTGTTCAAGGTGATTTATTTTCATGTATGTTAGATGACCAAAGCCATGTATATTTGCCAGTCTCTCTTACGGTCTTTCCGTTTAAACGATGCTTGAATGTAGTATCAACCTGCTAATTTACGTGAATGCTTTTTGCATTAAACTTGATTTTATGGGGTCTCTATCACCAATGACAGAAATCGGGTATAAAAAACTGAAATTTTAGGTTATATGTAGTGACATAGAGTAGGAATACTTGTTTGCATTCTAGGGTTAATGGAATTTCAGGTCAGCACATTGTTTCCATTATTCCTGTTTCAATTGTTCAATGTACTTGGGCACCATATCAAAAAATTGTCCATTAGGTACCAGTAGCTATACTCTTACGCGTATAGTTCTTTTGTAAATGGAATAATAATTGGGTTAGACAGTGAACTTGAGCATCTGTAGACGCTGAATATGCTTTATCTAAAATTTTCAACATGTTTCATCCACTACTTACTTCCAACGAAAAGTTCATTATTTTTATCTTCATTTCATGTGTCTGTGGATCTGGTTCCTCAACTCACCAATATCTGGCCTTGATGTGGTTCTTCAGTATCACTTTCTGGCTCTTTTGGTTGTTCGTCTTACTTTTAACTGCTTGTTTCCTCTAACATTCTGTGTCTTGAGATACTCAATACTACATGGTTAACTAAGGGACAGAAAATTCCGTTACTTTTATTGCCATTTCAAAGGAGTCACTCTATATTGGGAAATAATAATTTATTATGGCGTATATTTGTGTGATCGATTTTAGCAGATTGACAATTTTGGAGACCACTTTTTTGCCTTCCAGGTTGTCATATGCCGTAACGAGGCGGAAAAATGCTTGATAGAGACATCAATCAATTCACTACGTATTAGTCTTAAGGTAAACATTTGTTGACACTATGTTCTCCAAAGGTGCTATAATATAAATGAAAAGTAAGGAAAATCCAAAATTGAATTCAGCACAAAGCCTAGTGAACTTGTGGATAACTGTAATTATGCCATCAGGGATGAGTTGTTTTTCTTTTTGAAATCTTTCTTCTCCCCCCTCTGTTCCTGCGGGTTTGGATCGAGGTACCAAATTGGTTTGATAAACTTAATCACAAGCAAATAAGGTAGTCTAGAGTGACTAATTCTTCATTTTTACAACCTGATCGTATCTGCCACTACACTATTCTTATTCACTACCAACCACTTCGAAGTTGAAACTGCATTTCTATCAAAGTAGTATAGCCCTCCAATCTCCTAGCATTGCCAATCACTCTCCTAGACTAAAATCTTAAAGCACACAATAGAATAGGTATAATTTAACGGAGTTGTTATTATCAAGGGCCAAAGACATTCGGAGCCCTTGAACTATTCATATCGTAACATTTCTACCCTTGAACTTTATTTGGTTACAATTCGGCCCTTAAATTGCTTAAAACGTAACATTTTGGCCCTTCCGACCGATTTTGAGAGAATATACCTTGGAATATTCCATTTCAAATTATCAATAGAAATTTTTAGGGGTAAAATTGTACGATCTTTATTCATCTTCTTCAACACGTTCCTTTTTCAATCCAACAACATTATTCATCTTCTTCAATCCATCCTTGTCCAACCCAACCATTCCGCCATTACATCGGCTTGAAATTAGCATAAGCATGAAGGACATGTTATATGTTTTTCTTGTTCACAAAGAAATGCAAGGATCGATATAAGAACACATGGGTTGGGCGTTTGGGATATACAAAAGTCGAACCATACCTTCTCGTCATGATCGGAGTAAGCAAAGACTGCTTTGTTCAGACTTAATTTCGTCCCTAAACACTTTTTTGGCCAGTGATGGTTTGCCCATTTATGGGGGCTCGGAGGATGATTTCGAGGATGTTCCACGAGAAACAAAAGTTGAATCAAAGCTTTTCGATGCACCGGTGAAGATTGCAAAAGAAATATATGTGCAACTTACGCCACCATAGATAAATACAGGAGATGATAAGTAAAACCCTGCACTTCAAACATTGCTCAAGTAGAAGAAAGGAATTCATGTGGGGAAGAACAAAAAATACCCACTTCGTAACAGATTTTGAGATATTAGTCTAGGGTCCTGCGGTATGAAGATTTTCTCATAGGGTTTTGCTGCTAAGAGGTTTTAATGCTGGGTTAGGTGTTCAGGTTTTATGAACTTTTTATTAGGCCGGATTGGATCGGCTTTTGTACTTTTATTTTATTTTATTTTATTTTTCATTAATAAAAAATAGATAAAAGAATTTGGGGTGCCCAGAGGTGTAAATGCCATAGCATAATGGGATCATCCTTTTTATTTTCCTGAATATTAAAACATCTGGGAGTCCGTTTCTTCTGAGGACGGTTTTCCTCTTTGGACAAAATGTAGAGACCATAACATAACTTGGCACTGCCAATCATCATGTGGAATTTAATATAAAGGAAATTCCTTTTTTATTTTATTAGTATGATACCAATAGCAGAGGGTTAATACCCTTTAAATACACGCAGGCAGAAGCAGTGAGATAGAGTTGGATAGTTTTACAACTCTATCTTAACAATTCAAATATTCTAACTTCCTAACAGATACTTGATCTGTTACTTATTTAAATCATACCAGACTACCAACAATACGCAGCAGAATTATAACAAACATAAAATATGTAAAATGACCAAAGAGGACATATTTCACCACCCCCCCTCAAGTTGGTGCATGAATATCCTTCATCCCCAACTTGACAACAAATTTCTGGAAGTCTTGTTTCATGAGAGCTTTAGTGAGGCCATCTGCTGTCTGTCTGTGAGAAGGGAGAAAAGGAATGCATATCAGCCCTTCTTCTATCTTTTCCTTTATGAAGTGTCTGTCAATATCAACATGCTTTGTCCTATCATGTCGATGTGCTCATTTGCTATGTCTATAGCACCTTTATTGTCACAAAACAGCTTCATAGTAGTTTACATGTAACTTTCAGTGTCATCTAATACCCTTCGACCCACATTTGTTCACATATTCCCTGTGCCATGGCTCTTAGTTCAAATTTCAGAGTCGCTTCGACACAACATTCGCTTTTGCTCCTCCATGTTACTAGATTTCCCATACAGCAAAGTGCAGATCTCCGTCACAGATCTTCGATCCTTCACACAAACACCCCAATCAAAGATCTCAGATACACCTCTACTCCTCTTTTGTCGACTTCCGAACAAAAGACCTCTACTGAGTTGCCTCTTTAGAACTTTAGAACTTTGTAGGTCGTGATCCAGGATGTTTTTGAGTTGGGGAATGCATGTATGGGGCCGATTGAGCTTACAAAGATAAAGCTATGTCTGGTCTTGTGTGTGCTAGATAGATCAACCTTCCCACCAAATTCTCTGAACCTTTCTTTACTCACGGGAGCTTCACCATTGTTTTCTCCGGTTTGAGATTGAATTCCATTGGGGTGCTTGCAGTGTTTGGCATCTGTCATTCCTCGCTTCTTCTAAAGCAGTCTAGAACATACTTCCTCCGGGACATAACAAGTCCATCCTTTGATCCGCTACCTCCATCCCTGTGGAAGTACCTCATAGGCCCCAAATCTTTTATCTCAAACTCAAGAAATAGCTTTTGCTTTATCCTTGCGCCTTCGCTACATCATCACCTGTCAACACAATATCATCCACATACACTATAAGAATGTTAGTCCGCTTTCAATGATTGTTTAACAAAGAGTGTGTGATCTCGAGTGGCCCCGGGAGAACCCTAGTCTCTTGAGGACTTGCATAAAGCGTTCAAACCAAGCCCTGGGCTTTGTTTTAGCCCATATAAAGATTTTCTTAACTCCGCACACCTTGCCCTTGAATTTCCTTCAACCCTGGTGGTTTCTCCATGTAGATCTCTTCTTTGAGGTCACCGTGTAAAATGCATTCTTGACATCCAGCTGATTCAATGGCCAATCATTATTAACGGCAATGACGTAATGATTCTAATGGTGTTGAGTTTTGCTCTCGGGAGAAAGTTTCATGAAGTCAACCCCATGTGTTTGTGAAAAACCCTTGGCCACAAGTCTTGCTTTGTGCCTCTGAATAGAACCATCGGTGTTATACTTGATTGTGAACACCCATTTGCACCCTACGGTCCTTCTATCCTGGCGGCTCCACCATCTCCCAAGTCTGATTTTTTTCCAAAGGCCTTCATCTCTTCCAGAACAAAGATTTTTCCACTCGTGCACTTCTGAGAGCCTCTTGAATGGTCTTAGGGATTTGGCTACTCTGGGTGGTGAGATAAAGGCTTGGTATCTTTTGGTAAGTGGTCATAAGATATGTAGTTTGAAATGGGATAGTTAGGTGTTTTGTAGGTGGCACACTTTCCTGGGGCTTTTCCGAGGGCAATAGGTTTGTTATCTTGGGAGTTTTTTACGGTTCCTCACTTTCTTCATCCGACGAGCGAGTCATGTCCGGATAACTCACCTCGATAAATTCGGTTGTCTATGTCATTTTCTGGATTTTGTACCGCAGAATGGATCGAGAATCTGGCACGGTGTTCTACCAGTGTCTTGGTCCTCTCCTTGTGGATCTTTGCCTCTCCTCCGATACACCTTCCTTTGAAAATTCCCTGGGGTTAGAAGGTGGTGTATCATCAGACGATCGTGATACCATCCTCTTCCCTTGTTTCTTTGTGCTAAGGTGATCTGTTGTGACATTTTCGTGAATAGGTTCGGGATTAAGATCATTTCTCGTGTAAAGGTCAACCAGGTTGGTTCTGCTTTTGTGTTTTAAAGTAGATTGTGCTCATGGAATGTGGCATCCATAGTGACATGCGCTTTCCTTTCTAAGGGATCAAAGAACTTATAACCCTTTTGAGTGGATGAATATCCCACTTAAAACACATTTTTAGCCCAGGGTCTAGTTTATTCCCAGTATTAAGATGAATAAAACTCACACAGCCAAAGACCTTTAGTGGAAGATCACAAAACAATCTATCATTTTTAAAAATAGTTCTGAACTTGTCTAAGGGTGTTTGAAAATTCAGCACCCTCGATGGCATTCTATTAATTAAATATGCAGCAGTTAAAAGGGCTTCACCCCATAAATACTTAGGGCACTGGGCATTGATCATCAAGGCTCTTGTTATATCAAGTAGGTGTCTATTTTTTCTCTCAGCAATTCCATTTTGTTGAGGTGTCCCTACACAAGAACTCTGATGAGCAATGCCATTCTCTTCAAAGAAAGGTCCCAGAATTGAGTTGAAGTACTCAGTACCATTATCACTTCTAAAGACCTTTATTTGAGTTTGAAACTGGTTTTTAACAAAGTTGAAAAAAAGTTTGAAAATTTTTTCAGCCTCCGATTTTTCTTTTAACAGGTAGACCCAAGTAGTCCTAGTGTGATCATCTATAAAGGAGATAAACCATCTTTTACTTTTTAGTGTGTTAACTCTTGAGGGCCCCATATGTCACTATGAACCATAGAAAAAGGAGTTGATGGTTTGTAAGGCTGTGGGGGGTAGGGGATTCTGGTGTGCTTTGCCAATTCACAAGTTTCACAATGCAAAGTAATATTTTTATTAATAAATAATGCAGGAAACTGTTTTTTCATATAGGACAAGCTAGGGTGTCCTAATCTGGCATGCCAGAGAAGGATCTTATTACAAATCACACTAGAAACAAATTACATTGAATTTCCAACTTGGGAAAGCTATCTAAGTTAAGTTCTTGATCCAGAGGTAGAGACCTCCAACACTCCTAGATTTGCCAATCATCTTCCAGTCCTCGTCCCGAAATAAGCAATTATCCTTAGAAAAACAACACGGCGCTTTCTATCCAAGGTTAGTTTCTTGACAGATAAAAGGTTACAGTGCAAGTTTAGGCACATGTAAAACATTTTCTAGGGTGATATGTGGAGTAATAGGATGGATCCCTTTACCAAAGAATAGGGGTAAGAGATCCATCACCAGCTTTATTTTTGATTTCCGAAGAAGAGGAAGATATGTTGAAAATATTTCAAATACTAGTCATGTGGTCAGAGCCCCTGAGTCTACACCCAAGTGACTACTTGTTTAGAACTAAGGAAGGTCAGATACTGAGTCCACAAGAGGAGCATTGTGGGGTAAGTGTTTGGAGATTTAGAAGTTTACTCAAGTGCTCCAACCGCTTCCTGAGTGAATGGTCTTTGCTCAGGAGTCCGATGATGCCTGGTTTGCTCTTCCCCATCTCCTTTGGGGCCTCCTCTCCTCTGTTTCTCCATGCTGGTTTGCCATGAATATCCCAGCAAATGTCTTTGGTATGCCCCAGCTTCTTACAGTGCTCACATTTGGGCCTGGTTTTGCTGGAGTTCCTTCCTTCATTTTTGGTTGCTACCAATGCAGAACCCTCTCTTTCTGCTATCCCATGCCTTCCCATAACTTTCCTCCTTGCCTCTTCTCTCCTTACTTCTGAAAACACCTCCCTAAGAGGTGGTAATGGCTTTCTTCCCAAAATTCCGCCCCGGACTTCATCATCACCCGATTCCACCTGCTAGGAATGAGTAAACTCTTTCACTCTCCTCCTTTTTACGAATTTGGCACTATCGGCCGGGCACTCCCATGTCTCACTATAGCACGATCTAGTTCTTGCCATAGAGAGACGACTTCATTGTAGAATTCAAATACATCTCTCGCCATCTTGCTTAATCTTCCATATTCTCGGTCTTGAGTTCAGAATTTGGGACGAATTCTCAATGTCGAGTACATTTCATGTCGCTTCCCACATGTCCTTTGTTTGTGGATAAAAACATGTGGGTCTCGCTATGTTTGGCTCCATGGCATTGATCACCATGCCTTGACCAAGGAATTTTCGGACTTCCACGCTTCCTTTTGGATCTCCTTCTTCAAAGCCTTGGTTTCACCGGTTAGATAACCAAGTTTGCCCTTCCATCAATAGCCAATTGAACGGTATTAGACCATTCTAAATAATTCTTCCCGTTAGTTTACGGGAGGTGAGTAGCGTGGATGATGAGGAGGAATTTGAGTTCTCATCATTTCCGGTTACTCCTCCTTCGCATCGGACCACCGGATATGACACCGAGAGAGGTGGTTGATCTCTCTCCGCCATGGCTCTTTCTCCTATAGTTCATTGGAGAACAGGATTTTGGATCACGGCTCTGATACCATGTGGAATTTAATATAAAGGAAATTCCTTTTTTATTTTATTAGTATGATACCAATAGCAGAGGGTTAATACCCTTTAAATACACGCAGGCAGAAGCAGTGAGATAGAGTTGGATAGTTTTACAACTCTATCTTAACAATTCAAATATTCTAACTTCCTAACAGATACTTGATCTGTTACTTATTTAAATCATACCAGACTACCAACAATACGCAGCAGAATTATAACAAACATAAAATATGTAAAATGACCAAAGAGGACATATTTCAACACATCATCTTTGAATCCAACTCTTTAAACTGACAGATGTTAGAGTAAAAGATGACTGCACAGTCATTATCATGTACAAGCTTTCTAACAGATATAAGGATGCATTTGAGATTAGGAACATGCAGAACATGGGTGAAAACAAGATGCTTGTTTATAGAGATTGTGCCGATTCCTGAAATCTTGGTGGCTGAACAATCCGCAATTTCATCCAACTGGGGTCTTTTACTTGGTGTGTAACTGTCTAATATCACACCATTTCCCTAACATATGGTCATATGCTTTTGAATCAATGATCCAATGCTTACCATGATTGCCCCCAACAATATAGACTTTTAAGATCACACCCTTATGAGAAAAGCAGTTGTTTCTGTTGCTGTTTCTTTACTTATCTGGGCTGACCAAAAAATTCTCCTAGGGTATGCAAGTAGTGCTACTCAGGGGAAGGTATGTAGATTAAAAAGGTCTGTGTATGGACTAAAACAATCTCCCAGAGCTTGGTTTGGGAGGTTTACAGTTGAAGTCCAAAGGTTTGGTTTAAGCAATATAATGTTGATCATACTCTATTCATTAAGCAATCCAATGATGGTAAAAAGGTCATACTTATTGTCTATGTTGATTACATCATCTTACGGGTGATGACCTCCATGAATTACAAAAATAAAAATCCTTTCTTGTGCATGTGTTTGAAGTCAAAGATTTGTGCAACCCCAGGTATTTCCTAAGGATGGAAGTCGCCAGGTCTAGAGAAGGATTATTTTTTTCTCTCAGACAAAATACACTTTGGACCTCCTTAAAGAAACAGGCATGATGGGATGTAAGCCAGCTACAACTCCAGGTTAACCAGGGCTCAAACTGGGTCCAGAAACTGACTCACCTAAAGTGGACAAGGGAAGGTATCAAAGACTTGTTGAGAGACTCATTTATCTCTCCCACACATAACCTGATATTTGCTATGGAGTGAGCCTTGTGAGCCAATTCATGCATGGACCAACCTAGGCTCATATGCAAGCTGTCTACAAGAATCTTAAGGTATCTTAAAGGCACACCTCGACAAGGGCTCCTATTCAGAAAACTTGATAACAAAAAACTGGAAATCTACACTTATGCAGATTGGGCAGGCTCCATCACAGACAGAAGATCAACTTCTAGATATTGCTCATACTTATGGGGGAATCTTATTACATGGAGGACCAAGAAGCAACTTGTTGTATCCAGGAGCAATGCAGAGGCTGAACTCAGAGCCTTGGCATAAGGGATCTGTGAAGGTCTGTGGCTGGACAAACTACTCAATTCAACAGTTGCAAGCCTATCTCCCTAAAATGTAACAACCTTTCTGCTATCAAGATAGTTGGAAATCTTACTCACCATGATAGGACAAAACATGTGGATATTGATCATCACTTCATGGAGGAGAAGATTGACGACGACACTATTTCCATTAGTCATGTTCCTTCTCATCAACAAATTGTTGATCTCTTAATCAAACCTATTGCTGTCAAGACCTTCCAAGAACACGATTCCAATTTCCAAGCTTGGTTGCTTTGACATTCACCACCAAGCTTAGGGGGAGTGTAGAAATATTGATGTACTATTATTAATCCTTTAATCTCATATTAATATTTCATATGTAAGTATGTGTAATAGCTGTTTGTTAGCTCAGCCGTCTTTTTTATAAGGCTGGAAGTAGTTGGGGTTTAAAGTAGATGTGAGGTTGTCTGTTGTCATTAACCATTTATTTCCTTGTCTGCTGAGAGATTCCATCTCTCCTCTATTTATACTAATGTAATTTTTTCAGTCAATCTAATGAGAATATCTTCTTCTCAACAATAGCTTAATCTCTATTAGCTTCTACAAATACCGACACGGTCTAACTGATTTTGTCGTAGGGTAGGTCCGGGATTAGGTTTTATTATTGCAAGTCATAAAACCCTTAATTTGCAGGTAAGGGCTTTCGGTCTTTGGGCATACAGAGACTTAAGTTGTTAACCACCTGGGGATTTAGTTGCCTCCTTTTCTTGGATGTATTTGTTATCTCTCAGTCTTGATAAAAAATAATCATGTTCTCGTTTGTTCCTCAGGTAAAGCAGACAGATGAGCTTGAAAACATATTGACGAAAAAGTTTTTAAGATTTTTGTCGATGAGAGCCGAGGCATTTCAAGTACTTAGGCGGAAGCCTGTTCAGGTAGGCAGTTGTGGTAATGCCTCAAGAAAGTATTCTTTTAAGGGTAGCTTACCACCAAATCTAATCAAAGTAGGACAGTTCATAAAATGTTTTAAATCTCAATTTTCTTAAAATCTTGAGTTCAAATTTTATGTTCATATGTTTTGCTTTCTGATCGTATCTTCCAATCAAATTGATTGTGAAAGTGGAATATTTAATTTATATTTTTCATTTTTTTCATTTTTTCATTTTCATTCTAAGCATTGTTCATATGATCTTTTCCTCTATTTTCAATTATCATCTATTGGTCCCCAAAGGCTAGTTATAATCTTTAAATTAGTGGGATTTTTGTTGTCTTTTGCAGGGTTATGATATTAGTTTTCTCATAACCAATTATCACTGTGAGGACATGCAGAAACAAAAGCTAATTGATTTTATTGTGCAGTTCATGGAGGTAAAGTACTATTTTGTTTTTAATTTTATTTTTGTGTGAAATGCGTGTAACTAAGAGAGAAGAGAAAGATGCTTGTTAGAAGGATAGAGAATAGATGGTTGTTAAGAGGATAGAGAAAAATACTTGTAGGAATATCTACAGTCTACTTTAGTCTCTCTCTCTATTGGGAATATAAATAATTTATTTAACTTCTGTGCCATTGGGTTAGAGGCTCTAGGTAATCATGTTTACCTATATGGTTCTGTCTAGAGTTTAGCTGCTTTGTCTGCACATTTATTAGGGGTAGTTGCCGCCCATGTAAAATGTAAACCCTTCTTGGGTTACACTTCACTTAAGAGTGAAATACTTTTCCTATCAGTATTCTTTATTCTCACATTGTATCAGAGACATTTACTTCAATTTTGGAATAATGGCCGATGGCTTTTCATTTTCTTCTTTTTCCTCCAATATCACCTTTGCTAAAAATGACATCGGAAATCACTCAAATGGACAAGACTCCAGAGACTAGCAAAAACTTTATCCTTTGACTCAAGAAATCTGGGATACAGCCAAGGAGCTCTATTTTAAGGTGGATAACACCCTTGAAATCTACGAAATCAAGGCGAGACTGCATGGCCTAACACAAGGAGGAATGACTGTAACACAATATTTCATTCTCCTATCAAGGTCATGGCAGCAACTTGATCTTTTCATTGAGCTTACGTGGCGCTGAGTCTACTGAATAGTAGGCTTGGTGGAGTTGTGTATCCTGAGAGGTAGAGGATATTGAGGATGAAAAATATAAGGATATTTCTTTCGTTTTCATATAATTTTGTAAGGAGTCGCCCACCGACTGCCTGGCCTGATGAGTCGAGCCATAAACAACCTTATCATAGTATAAGGTCACTGCATATACAATAGGCCTGAATTGTCTGACCCTTTTCATCCTGCATAGACATGATGCTTTTATGTACCGGGCTCTGCCATTTCTATCTTCATTCATGTTGACAATTTTTTTTGAGAATTTCCTGGAAGTATGTATTGTAGAGCAAACAATATCACAGTGTTATTCTCTCCTGATTCGCTTATCTGGGGTGCTATAATTCTTATGTGGCAGGACATCGATAAAGAAATAAGCGAATTGAAATTGTCTGTTAACACACGTGGCAGACTAGTTGCTACAGAGTTTCTGAAGCAGTTTATATGATGTTTGAAGCATTTGTCTGAAGCGGTTTAAGTGGATCATTTTTTCTCCAAGCTCAGCAAAAAAAAAAAAAAAAAAAAAAAAAAAAAAAAAAAACCAGTTGGGGTAGCTATTTTATTATATGTTCAATCCTTTGTTATACGCAGAAATTATTCACTATATGTGGTTATAGTCTACAAAATGTGATTCATAATCTTTTGTATAAAAAATGTTGATTAAAGAACCACGCCACTGGGTACTTTTTTTTTTTTTACTTATCCATTTTGCCATTCAGTTGTATGGGTGTTCTCGGATCTCTGATAAATTGAAGACACTCTGCATGGGTAGTAGATCCTGTACAAGAGAATTTTAGCTTTTATTTCGGCGATTTCTATCGGCACCACAAAATTGTTGCCGGCACCCAAAAATTACTTAGAGAATTACGATTATTTTTGTGCAAATAACGTCAGTGTTAATGACATTCTTTATGAATAATAACGTCACTGACATTGACGTTAGTTTTCAATTATATCGTTAGTAGCACTGACGTTGTAGTTATGAAAGTGTCATGGGTGAATAACGTTGATCCAGTGACATTATTTTTTAAAAGGAACATCGGTGGCGCCGGAAGTAAATAAAAAAAAAGTGTCGATAGTAAATATATAGTGCCGATAGAAGCCGTATTTATTTCATGGAGCATTGGCTTTCTTTTTGTTTGGTTTTCACAATGAGGTGTTATGTACGGCACAATTTAGTAATCTCTCCCAAAATTTAAGTCCGTTTGTCATAACCATTTTATGTCGAATCTTTCAAGTTCGTGTTCGTTACGTAGCACCAAAACACTTAGTTCGAGTGCACGGTGTACAATATGACTAGTATGACTAGCTATACCTCCAACTTGGTACTTTTTTTTTTCTTTGCCCCATAACGGGGTTCGAACACTGATTTTAAGTATCCGATTATAATCTACCACCACTGTAGGCCGTCTGAACTTGTGCACCTCCAACTTGGTACTTTGAATAATACTCAATGTACTCTTATATTACACCACCTTAAGAATGGCATGGCTAATACAACTAGTCACACCTTCAACTCTAATAACAATTAACTCGCCGAACATATTTGGGCAAAGACATAAAGCATGTAGAAGCACGTAACGCACAAAGTTCATGTTAAAATTCATATCTAACGTTCGTGATCATACAAAGGCCATAGTAACACTGAAATATCATCATATCTCCACTATTCGCATAAAAACACAATACTCAAATTCTTAAAAAAAAACCCAGAACCAAATGCTGATCTTGGGTATTGCTAGACGCCGCTGCGGCGGGCTGTTGAGGTGTGTCCGGAAATATTCCAGGTGGCATAATGCAAACACGTTACCTAAACTATCAATTTCATGCATGATATCCAAAAACGAGTAAAAACAACAGATTTACATGAAAATAGGTTCCTTTAAATAAGAACTCTTTACCTTGTAACGCAACAACACCGAAAGACAAACAACGAACAAACTACGGTTAACCTTCGAACTCTTACAAATCTACGAATATAAACGGATAAACCCTAACACTAAACTATGAATTCCAACTTAAACGAGATTAAAACTATGAAGTAAACGAGGAACTACGAGTATTACCTTCACAAGACAAATCCGACCTCAAAACTGCTGCAGATGCCGAAAATGCTTCATACACCACTGTTTGATCTGCAGAATAGAAAGTTAGACACCAACGATGTAAATTAACATGTCGAACATCAGGGGTCGTGTCGCAGCGGCACTGACTCGTGCTGAGGCGGGGACTGCTGACCACTCGGACCATGAAATACGCAACCCACGCGATGAAAGCAACTGAAAATCCGACAAATCCTTATCACGCGGCGGCAGAACCCTACCGCGCCTCGGCGGAAGGCTCAAACTCTGAAACTCTGGAAAAACCCTGAACATGCAAAAACTGAGACCTTATAGCGCCTTGGAGCCTTTTTTATAGGCTCTTAACGACCTTAGGTCGGTTTTCACTATGTTGGGGAAAAATAACATAAAAGAAAAGGAAAAACAATTTCGAAATGACTAAAACACCCTTAGTAGGAGGTAAAGGATTTTAAATCTTTTACATCATATTTATTGCGCATCAAATAGACCCACGTACAATGGTTATAATCATCAATAATTATGAGATCTTATTGGGCACCTGCAATGGGTGGTACCTGATATTCTCCCAGATGCCCATATGAATCATTTGAAAACACGATGTAGTGGTAATAAAACTACAAGGAAAGATAGTTGTGGTTGTTTATATGTGACAATATTAAAGTTATGATAAAGGAATCAGGGACATAATTTTAGGAGACGGGTGTCCTAATCGTTGATGCCATAAAGCAATCACATGTGTAAGGAATATTATCGTTGCCATAAGGCAAATTGTGTCGTAGTGCACTTTGTGACGTAAATTGGGCACGTAGTAAAGACACGAGACGTTTGATAACATGATATTGCGTTCATTTTGGCAACGCACCAATATGTTGGCAAACTAAGAAACAACTTACAACATTACGGTTTAGTGCACAACTGCATATGCATACTATAGTTCAATGGCCACCACTTGTTGCGAAATCACATAAACAAAAAATAATATGATCAATAAGATACGAATACAAAACTGACATAGCATTCCAGAGGTGAAGCGGAAGACGTGTAAAGATTGATTGTCATTTTCTGGGGAGAAGATAAATAATGGAATGATCCAAACAATGCATGTTTGAAGAGATGAACAACCAACAGATTTATCAAATCCCGTTTACCATGAAAGAACTAAGCATATACTGATTGATTGTCAATTTGTGGGGGATAACTGGAGAATATAAAGAATGGAATGATCCATACAATGCATGTTCAAAAAGATGAACGGCCAACATAATTTGATAAGCCGAACCCATAAAAGAGCCCAAAGACCCGCATTGGGCCTCCAAGTAGGTCTGATCAGAGGTAGGGCACCCGGCCCAATCGGATCACAGTTAAGTAAGACGACCCGGGCCGGGAAAGTCCCAGCCCGCTAAAGAGCCATCGCCCAAGACTTTGGTCCAACAGCAAGAAGTGGGATAAAAATCCTTCATACGCTGCGAACTAGGCGAGACAAAGCACTGGGGGCCATTCAGCCTGCCCATCATCCCGAAGCCCACTAACTCAGGCAGCCAGGTCAAGTTTACAAATGTGGATTCCATCAGAGTGGAGATGATCACCATCCCGTGTCATATGATCCCGACCCGCATAGCTATATTACTCTTGTATTTATTCATTGAGGATGTAGGTTGTAATCGCCACGTAAGCACCAACCATGTGAGCCTTATAAATAGCGGCGGCACCATCAACCCTAAAAAAAGAGGCATAATAGAAAATACATGCCAAGCCCCGTTGATTTTTCTCCTGCTTTGTGTGTTCATGAGTTTCTTCATATCTTCATATTTTTCTTGAGCTAAAACACATCTAACCATCACTTCCAATCCAGATATCCACCAAAATAACCCGCTAATCTTGTTTTTGGTGTTTCCGACAACATCAGTTGGCTCCGTTACCGGGAAATCAAAGTTTTTCTCCGGTTAGATCTGAGTTTCGTGTCCGCCGCCTTTAGGTCCGACTCCAAGAAGTCATACTTTTCCACATTTCCGGTGCCAAAAGTTGTCTTTTTCACTTTTTCCGTTTGAATATTCATCGGAATCTTCATATATTCTACCCAGAATCCCCAGATACGTCATATATCTTCCTCAGATCCTCAAAACCCAAATACGGAGTTCTTCTTCCTTTCTCACCGAAACCCCAGAAAAGTTCCAGAGCCGTGTCTGACTTTTGAATCTCTGGTCAGTTTGACGTCTTGTCATCAAGAACACCTCCGACTCTACGAAAACACTTTTCCGGCGTAAGCATGTCAAAGACACGTTCAGCTGGTGGTCCCCTCCACGAGGGCCTACCCCAAACTGCCAAAAGGAAGAGTAAGAACACCGTACAACACACAGACGGCGCAACAGTGGGTCAGAACGTTGTACCCGCTGACACTGGAGTGCAACTGACACCTTGTCCCACGAAAGGGACCCAACAGTGTACGATGCATGTGACTTTCTCAATAGCCGAGCAAGGTCAAAAGAAACCCTTGCTTAGCTTGCTCCGGTGGATGACAAAAGCGGAAGGAAGCATGTTGGTGAGGCATCCAGGCCATCTAGGTCTCATCAACCATCTCCCCAAGAGGAGATCGAGGCATATGACAAACTTTTATGTGAAAGCAGAAAGAGATAAGTGTTCATTCCACAGCGGGGATACCTCAACCCCGCAAGTCGGTTCAGGCTCGTCTAGGCCCCATGACAGAGAAACGAGGTGAACCTGTAAGGAAAGAAAGGAGCGATGAGGCCCAGTCAGCTCGAAGAAATGTTAAGTCGAGGCTAGGGAACCAACCTCTCAAGCTCAACCGTCCAGAAGAAAGTTCCATCTCGGTGAATACCCACAAGAAACCCGCTGAGCCAATCCTACATGCCTTCATGGAGGTAATAACTAAACTTCAAAAGCAAGTTGAGGAACTACAGAGGGAAAAACAATTAGGTGAGAGTAAACAATATATGGGGACCAGCGCACTCAACGAGGAGATTCTGAACTCGGCACCGGAAGGAATCCACTACCTTCAGGTCCCGAGTTACACAGGTGCGACTTGCCCGTACGACTGTCTTTTGTCTTTTCAAAACAAGGCCACTCTAGCCATCAGACATGAGTCGGTGTGGTGCATAGCGTTTATGGGCCCGATGCAAGATCGAGCTACAACATGGGCTCGAAACTTACCTCTGAGATCAATTAAATATTGGGAAGACCTCCGTACGAAGTTCGCCGCCGAATTCAAAGCTTTCGGGCTGCCAAAGAAAACACAGGTTGATCTATTTGAGATCCTCCAAGGAGAAAATGAAACCACTTGCAGTTACTATGAGCGGTTCAACAGGGTATATGAAATGACAAGGGGTCTGAGCGACGATGTAGTTATGACCAGCTTTGAAACTGGCCTGGCAAAAGGATACCTCAAGTCTCACTCCGCCCTTCACCCGCCGGAGAACTCGCGGGAAATGTTGAGCAGAGCACGGAAGTATGGAGCAACTGAACCTCCCTCATCCACATCTCACAAGGTTAAGTCCAAGGTTGAGCCCGAACTAGCTAAGGAAAATAACAATCGGGCTCAAGACCTGAAAAAGCCCGAGAAATTCCAGGAATAGCGCTTTACTCCTCTCACAACGCTAATCTCTCATATTATGCTCGAGGTAAAGGACCTGCTGGTCCCGCATCGCCCCTTGAGGCCGGATCCGGGTGGTAGGCACAGTAAGACAAAATACTGCCGCTTTCATATGGGATACTGGTCAAGACACTGACTCATGCAAACACCTCAAGAGGGAACTCGGGAAGCTGATAGCATAAGGCATACTGGATCACTACAAAGCGAACGGGGGTTGGGACAACAAGGATGGCCCCACAGCTCAGCAAAGAAGGGGAGAAATTCATGTGATCATCGAAAATTCCCTAGTAATCACCGGTTGAAATCTCAAATCAACTTTCAGAACAACGTTGATATGAGAAAGCCAGTTGTTTTGCACGGGTCAGAACAACCCAATACGTTCACCCGCAGTGAACAGGTCAACCCACCAGATGTTCCTGCAATGCCCCTCGTATCACGGTCAGGATCAACAGCTTCACGGTGCATACAGTTTTGGTGGACACAAGGGCCTGCAAGGATATCATGTACTACGAATGCTTCAAGAAATTGGGCTACCTCGATTCACACCTGAGACCTCACTTCGGTATCTTAGAAGGTTTCATTAACGATAAGGTCCAAGTGAAAGGAGCAATTGACGTCGAGGTGCAGATAGGTGATCACGAGCCCACCATGACCAAAAATGTAACCTTTCTTGTTGTCGATCTCCATTCAACACATAACATGATCTTGGGAACTCCAACCCTCAAATCCTTCCAAATGGTAGTCTATGTTCCACACCAGAGAGTAAAATTCCCTTTGGAGATAGAGTGGGCGTAAAGATGAGCCGCCCTGGAGAGATGCTCGAGCAAGACCGCAAGAGTCGGACAGAGAATAGAAGGCCTCAGTTTAACCAGGCCACACTTTTGATAGGCCCACCATAAGTCAACACGTTAACTGGATCAGATCGGGCTGAGATATAATGTGAAACCTTGCAAGTGCTGGATGAGCCAGACTTCATGGTAGATGATGAGATGATCGAGGTAGTGGTCAATGAGAAATATCCAAACCAGAAAGTTAAGATCGGAGCTTACTTAGCAGAATCAGAAAGAGAAAAGCTAATTGCGTTACTTAAGGCAAACTTGGAGGAGTTCGCGTGGGAAGTAACCGACATGAAAGGAGTCGGGCCCGAAGTGGCTTTGCATCATCTGAGCGTCGACCCGATCTTCACTCCCATACATCAAAAGTCCAGACAGTTCTCAGCAGAGAAAGAGGCAGTGATGGCCAAATTATAGCAAACCAACTTTAACCGGCAAAGTACCGGGTCGGTTGTACTACAATGGCGAGCAAGGTCGTATCCTATAAGGAATCAATCAAGTATCACAATCACGCTCGTATTTAGTTTAGGCTTACAAATATTGGTGAAGTAATCTATTACTAGAAAGATAAATGCTAACTTTAAAACGTATGATAAATAGAATATCTAAAGTATGGTCAAGAACATTACTCTCAATACCTTACCGAATCACTAGAGATGAGCTTAACCTACCAACAAACCAACGATTTTTAATGAATGTGTTGTGGGTGCAATCTTCTAAACTGGTCCCTGGGCGCTAATACCACAACCTAGTTACCCTATATTCGGTTCAACATTCCCCTCTATGGGATTTAATTGACCTAATATAATTAAAACTGTTAGACGCTCTGCATCCACCGAGTTCACGGCTTAGCTAGGAAAACCTTACCAAGGAACAAGCTGCGAGAAACTCGACTAGTTCGTGCATGGCAATCCTAAAACTCTAGTTCGCACACTCCCTCGCAAAACACATTTATAAAGTTCGTGTGTAAGATCAATTAATGGTTAGCTACTCCATTAAAGGCATTAGATCAAATTTTAGGACTCAACAATTCAAAAGATTCAATTTTTAAGCCCTACTCATCCCTAGATCATCGTTTAGTCAATAATTTCATAATTCCATCACATAATTTAGCTACCAAATAATTTATGAAGAGAGTTTGAGAATGTGATAAACACAAGAGTAAACTTCAACTTAGTTTATTCATTGATATGAGAGGTGTATAAATAGATACAATTGAGAGAGACTAGCTTGCTAGCTTGGGCGGCCACTTGAGTATGTAGATGTGGGCGGCAAGCATGCAAAAGTAAAAGTAAAAGCTATGTCTATGACATAAAGTAAACTTCACAATTAATATGTCTATGACATAAAGTAAACTAGAGTTTGACATATTAATTGTTTATATGTATCACAATTAATATGTCTTTTATAATTAAATAAAGTGTACAAAATATTCTCACGAACTCCCGAGGTCATTGGATCTTTGAATTGCTTTGGACACCTATTGAACTTGATCTATTTGAAATAATCTTTGTAATATTTCCACACCCCCTCAAACTGGTCAGTATATGTTGATGCACGACCAAGTTTGCTACTAAGTCTCATTTGAACATAAGAGGTGGAATAGCCTTGGTAAGAATATCGACGATTACGATCTGCTGAGGAACATCTTTGGAGTTGGATAATCTTGGCATCAATATTTTCCTTCGAAGAGTGT
Organism: Gentiana macrophylla; assembly: GCA_026214975.1. Taxonomy (NCBI): domain Eukaryota; kingdom Viridiplantae; phylum Streptophyta; class Magnoliopsida; order Gentianales; family Gentianaceae; genus Gentiana; species Gentiana macrophylla. Next base: position 96,964,680 of record CM047810.1, read on the forward strand.
CTGTCAATGTCCACATGCTTGGTTTTATCATGATGGATGGGATCTTGACCATGCATAAGGTCAATTATTGTCACAAAGAGTGTGATAGGTTCTTTGAGAGGTTCTTGAAGTTCGATCGATTGCCACTTTTTAGCCATAGAGCTTCACAAATGCCAAGTACAAGTGCCCTGAGTTCGAAACCCAAGATTCTTGACACACGATGGGTTGTTTCTTGCTTCTCCAAGTAACCAGTTTCCCCCATACATATGAGCAATAGCTTTGTGGTAGATCGTCTGTCAATGTGACATCCACCCAATCAAACATCGGTGTAGACGCTTGATTGATCTATCAAGAGACTTGGTGAAGTGCAGGCCTTGGCCAGGAGTGGACTTTAAATATCTCGGTATCCTATTCACAACATCCCAATGTTGCTCGCTCAAGAGGCGGTGCATGAACCGACGACCGACCGGACTAACCATCCATAAGCAATATCGGGCCTTGTGTGAGAAAGGTAGATGAGTTTACCTACAAGCCTTTGATATTGTTCTTTTCGACAACAATGTCACCATGCGATGAGGTGTTACTGGGGTCTCACTGGGATACAACGAGTTTGCATCCCAAAGATGCCGATTTCCTTGATGAGTCCAGACATACTTCCTTTGGGAGACCGAAATGCCATTGGTGTTTCTAGCTACTTCCATACCAAGAAAGTACTTGAGGTAGCCCGATCTTTAACTTGGAACACCTTTGCCAAGTAGAGTCTTCAAGTTACGGATCTCGAGTAGAGTCATCCCCAGATGAAGGATGATATCATCCACATATACAATTAGAATGGACCTCCTCCGGTTGGTTGTCTTGACAAACATGGTGTGATCGAGTTGCATTGATGATATCCAACGGCTTTAACCACAGTAGTGAGTTTTCCAAACCATGCCCTTGGTGATTGCTTCAGGCCATATAGAGATTTCCTCAGTTTGCACACCTTGCCTTGAGTATGAGGATTGATAAAACCAGGGGGTACAATCATATAAACCTCCTCAGGTGAGGTCCCCATTTAGAAAGGCATTTTTATGTCCAATTGGTGAAGAGGCCACTCAAGTTGGAGGTAGGGAGATCAATACCCTGGACAGGTGTTGAGCTTTGCTCTTTGGTGCAAAAGTTTCCTTATAGTCAATGCCATAAGTTTGAGTGAATCCCCTTGCTACCAATCGGCTTTATACTTGTCAATTTTACCATCGAGATTGTATTTGATAGTGAATAACCATCTGCAGCTAATTGTTTTCTTGCCTTTGCGAAGAGTTGTGAGGTCCCAAGTATGGTTATCCAGAGAGCGATCATCTCTGTTTTTAACAAAGACCTTCCACTTATCATTTTGAAGGGCCTCTGAATATTTCTAGGGATAGAGTGAGAGTCCAGGTCCTGTGTAAACATGGCAAAGGCAGGAGACAACTGATCATAAGATAAATAAGTATGAATAGAATGATCAGTGCATGATCTTTTCCCTTTTCTTAGAGCAATAGGTCCGCATCATCCACTTGATGAGATCGCTAAGAGTCAATAAGGCGAGGTCCAGCGGACTGCAGTTCGATGGGGTTGCCGAGGTTCCGTTCAAGAGCCTCGGGTCGGCCAGACTGGTCGCCAGATCGCGAGGGTCGATGAATGTGAGTATCCGCGGGATGCTGAAGGGTATGAGTCTGCTAAGGGTTAGGACTCTGCTGAGGGTAAATGGTTTGCTGAGGGAACGGACTTAGTTCAATCTCAATCAGGTTTCCATCGGTGGATCGCTCGATGAGGTTTTTGTAATATGGAGTCCTTTCAAAGAATTTCACATCCATAGAATTGTAAAATTTCTTTTCAGTAGGAGAGTAACACTTGTAACCTTTTCTGTCCTGTGCATATCCAAGGAAAATGCACTTATGAGCTTTAGGATCAAGTTTACTTCAGTGTTGAGCATGAATATAAACAAACACAAGACAACCAAAGATCTTTGGAGGCAATTGGGTAATAAGATGAGAGCATGAGTGTGTGGTCGGCAGGGTTTGGAGAGGAGTTTTGAAACCTAACACTCATTGGGAAGTCTCATTGATTAAATATGTTGCAGTCAATATAGCTTCACCCCACATGTATTTAGGAACATGTGTAGTGAACATGATTGATCTGGCCATTTCAGCAGATGCCTGTTCTTTCTTTCAAAGAACCCCATTCTGTTGAGGTGTTTCCACACAACTCACCGATATGAACAATTCCTCTGTTTGTCAAGAATTTACTGAGGTTAGACTCATAGTATTCCGTGAGCATTATCGCCTTTAAGATCTTGATCTTAGTATCAAATTGGGTGGAGACCATGTGATAAAATTCTTGGAAGATAGGTCCAACTTCGATTTGTCTTTCATTAAGAATGACCAAGTGTTTCTCTGGTATGATCATCAATGAAGGTTACAAACCACATTTTTCCTCGTTATACTTTTCACTCTTGAGGTCCCCATACATCACTATGAATTAGGGTGAAAGGAAGAGGGCAAGTGAGGTAACTTAGCATACACAGATTTGGTGAGTTTAGCAAATTGACAAATATCACATTGAAGATCATTAAGATTACATCCTTTAAACAATTCAGGATTAAAGACTTTAAATAACCAAAACTTGGATGTCCTAGTCTATAATGCCATAACATGATATTGTCTAGGTTTTGAGTGCAGTGCAGCCGAGGCGGTCTCTCGTCTTCGATCTTCCATCTTCAAAGAGGTTGATCACGAATACCCTGAGCGGGGTTTAGCTTGCCCAATCACTTCCTCGAAAGAAAGGTCCTGGAATGTGCACCGATTCTTATTAAAAACAACGATCAATTCAGATCTTTAGTGAGTTTCTTGTGATGATATAAGGTTACTGATCTAACTTTGGAACAAACAGACATTCTGTAGATATATCCGATTAGTAAGTTTAACCTTCCCAACACCTTTTGCATAAGAAACAGAACCATCAATGATCTTAATTTTGAATTTGGTTGCATGGCATATATTGGGTAATAAGGTTTTTATTACTACATATGGGAAGAAGCCCTCGAATCAACAATCCAAGTCTCATTACTAAGAGGTGAGTAAAATATAGCTTGTTTTAGCATGAGTGGCCATTTCAAGAGGGGGAGCTACCTTCCCGATCTTTGAGCAATAAAGGCTTTAAAGGCAAAGAACCGAGCATTCACTTCTCATCATTCTCCTCTTCACCGACAAGTTTGCCTTGACTTTCCTGGTTGGTTTTGAGGTTTTAGAGGGGTAGGTTTGCCATGTAGCTTCCAACAATTGTCCTTGGTGTGATTTGTGCGTTTGCGGTGATCACGAATGACTTTCCAAATTTCTCGGTAGGCTTCCCCGTAAGTCTCATTAACCTTCAAAGCAGCGCACCTTCATGAGAGTTGTCGGCGGGGGTTCAAGAAAGATCACTTTCCTCCTGCTTTCCTCATGTTTGACCTCGAAAACATGGATTTGAGATTTGGAAGAGGTTTAGTAGCAAGAATTCTACCTCGACATCATCAAGAGTAGGATTCATCCAAAGAAGGAATTTGAATACTCTCTTTTCTCGATAATGTCTTTAAAGAGTGCGAAGATCTTTAACATCATTCCAGGGTGAGTTTCAACATATCTAGGTGTTGCCATGCCTTAGATAGTTGATTAAAGTATTGAGTTCTGAGACATATCCTTGTCTCGCAATTTTGAATCTGAGCTTGAGTTCATAGACTTGATGTATTGTCCTTTTTGAGTAAAGGTCTCGGCATTGTCCCGCATTTCTTAGCAAATGTCATACATCATGAAGTTCTCACCGATCTCTTTTGTTATTGACCTCATGACTTGGTTATTTTACGTATCCCATGCTTCAAACTTGGGGTCGGGTTTAAAGAGGGGCGAGTTTGGAACCGCATGTATATCCCATCTTGCCCTGGCCGGAGATATACATTTTCATAGACCTTGACCATAGCAAGTAATTGTTACCATCAAGTTTATGATTTGTAAAGAAGAGTGTTCAGCTATCCCATCTGCTTTGGCAATGTGAGTCTCATCAAGAAGATGAAACTTCGATAATGTTGACATTTTTCTCAAAAAGAACTGAGTTTTGCAAATGGATTTTAGAACTCAAGAAGGCTCCGATACCATGAAGAGAGTTTGAGAATGTGATAAACACAAGAGTAAACTTCAACTTAGTTTATTCATTGATATGAGAGGTGTATAAATAGATACAATTGAGAGAGACTAGCTTGCTAGCTTGGGCGGCCACTTGAGTATGTAGATGTGGGCGGCAAGCATGCAAAAGTAAAAGTAAAAGCTATGTCTATGACATAAAGTAAACTTCACAATTAATATATCTATGACATAAAGTAAACTAGAGTTTGACATATTAATTGTTTATATGTATCACAATTAATATGTCTTTTATAATTAAATAAAGTGTATAAAATATTCTCATCACGAACTCCCGAGGTCATTGGATCACTGGACACTGTTGAACTTCAAAGATCTCAAGTAATCTTGTAATATTTCCACAATTTAGCTACTCATGGTAGTAATAAAAGGGCAGGAATCCACGAAGAAATTAATAAAAAGCATGATAAAAAGATTGAATAAAAATTACCAATGAAAAACGTAGCAATCTACCACCTGAATCGTCACTTCGTTGTGTTGAAATCACAAAATAAAATAAAGAAAAATGCTGTTGTTGTTGAAGAAAAATTGCAGAAAATAAAATAGATCTATTCTAAAAAGTAGCTGCAGAGAAAAATAATACTATAGTATGAAATCTGTGTCTTGAAATTCAACCTAAATGACTCTTTATATAATCACAGCCGACGTCGGTACTCCATTTCCGTAAAAAATTACGGAATATCGAATAAAATAATTGGCTTCTGCTTCATGCTTTTGTCCACTTCCTTCAATTGTGATAGACTAGACGTTGGACCTCTTTTGACCAATAGGACTTGCAGCTTCTCCTTTCTTTATTTTATTTATTTATTTAAAGAAGGAAGCACAATGGACAAAAAAAATGCTGAGACCTCACGTTCCATTAAACACAAAAGTCGGGATCCCGTCAAGGTTGGATATTAATATTTTTTCCGAACGTTTGAATTTGAGTCTCGTGCCAATTTCTCATACGAACTCCGTTTTGGACGATTTTCGTACCGTTGTGATCCTCGTCATGCCCTCTATCACGCCGCACATATAACAAACAAAAACTAGAAAATCCCAGTGTGAAAAACGCCAATGAAACACACAAAATTAATCCAAAAATTGTGGAGATTCCGGATGTAAACGCCATATCGTCTCATGATTCAATCGGGTTGGACCGGATCCGACCGGGTCGGGTCATTTACAGTCTATTTTAGTTCATGTAATGACTTTGTTATGATTAATAAAAGCACTTTGGTTATTATATATTGTTTATCTTCATGTTATTGGTTGTATATATATAGTAACGTCCCTGTGTCAAACTGTGAATGAGAAACCGTGATGGTGATTATGGTTGATGAGATCTCTAATCGCTTTAACGAGTTTGATACTTAAAATGTCTCTATTCGTATGTACTGTCAAGTGAGACATTGATAGTATTATTAGACTAGCACGTATTGGATGTCTTCTAACTTATTGAAGATAGGGATAGATCTCGTCTATCGAAGTGTAGAGACACTTGGACTATACGTGGACGTGTATTAGAGAATGCGTATGTTAGACTGACCCACTTACACTAAGTGTCGCACTATGTGGCGGTTGTGTAATTATCCTTTAGACCAGAGTCTTCATGGCATCACGGTGTGGATTGTCATGTTTGACACTATTGAGATTTCCCCTATCCACGGGGCGATCATGCGGTAGTGATCGGGTGTGATACTGAAGCATGCGGAGTATACATGTTAGTTCGTCCGGGAATCACGTATCCCATAGTTGGGAGTGAATATCTGAAATGACCTTCTTATAAGGAGTGTCTAGCTCTCGTGAATCTTTGCAAAGTGGGAGTAAATGTGTTATTCCGAGAGAGCATGATATCCAGATTATAAGATAGGATCATTAATGTATTGACACTCGAGATACGATCGTATGGATATTATTACAGCGATAGGATTGTAATTTACGCGGTAATTGCTTCACATGAAAGGTAGTAGTCATTGCATTTGACTCTTCCGATGATTGGGGGTCACGGTGTGTTTCTAGACACTATCCTGTGATCGTTAGGCATGAAGGGCATTTTCGTAATTTGTACTTTGTGTCTACGGCCAACATATTCGGAAGCCTATCAGGTCACACACATATGAACATCGAGTCGGATTAAAATGCGGTTATAGTTGATAACCAAATAGGGAAAGTTTATCTCTAGACTATAAAGGTTATAGTGGTAAATTAATATAGTGGTACTTATTTATTATGAATAATTAAAATACAAGATATTAATTATATGTAAATTATATTAATTAAAGAATATTCCGGATGCCAATTAGTTGACATTTGGGGCGTCACTTCTGTGTGGATAAGATACACTTGGATTGTGCACTTTAATTAATAAGATTACCATAACATTAATATTGGATATTAATTTATTTTGGAAAAATACATTTATGGTAATAAGATAAATATTTTCAATATAAGATATTCACAATATTTTGATTTTATTTAATATAAGATATTATAATAAAAGAGATAAAGCAATTTTCCTTATTTTATTGGGAAAAGACTTTTCTCTTTCATCTATCTTCTAGGAAGCTTCTCCTAATCAGATTAGGGCACAGATGGGGTGCCACTTCCTCTATATAAGAAAGGGGTTGGCTAGCTCAATTGTACAACACAATTCCAAGAGTTAATAGTGCTTGAGTAAAATAGAGAGCTTCCAATAGAGAGTTAGAGTGAGGGAAAAAGGCCGGTCTAGCAGCCGGATTTTTCTGATAGCAATCCAAGGAGGATTCCGGCGAGGAGTTCGTGTGGATTAACGATAGAGGCCGGACGCGTGGACGGCTTGCGCATAGGACTACTCTCAGTTGACGGTCAAAGCGACGATCTTATAGATCATCCAAGGTATATTCTGTCAAACTACTTAACGTGTTTATTGCATTAAATGGAGACGATCTAGAAAAGGAAATCAAAATTTTTAAATTTAGCTGCGTTAAACTAGTGATTTCCCAACATGAGCACCCCCTCAAAATGGGACTAGAAAAACATGGGGCTCAATCCCCTCCACCAAGATTGGATCAAGGAATTCATCGTGCAACACAATGAATTCACTTTCCCCGAAACAGAGCATATACCAATTAATAAGGATTCATGCACCACATAGTAACAAGTTGTCTCAACAAAAGCATCAAAAGACGTAAAAGGACTCACATCCACCAATGTCTCTACAGGGCTCACTGAATAAGGGATTGATAATTTAATGGGTACAGTAATTGTTCGGTAAAAATGAGTTTTACAATTTATAACCGAAACACCCCAAGTATAAGGATCGTAGTATAGGGTGTTTACGAGTCGTCCTAAGGGAGTGGAATGTTTATCGGATTCAAATATAAATCTATATCGATTATGTCACAATTATCTATCTAAACTAAAGCTGAAACTAACTAAAACCTAAACCTAAGAATTAAAACTAAAACAGGAAATAAAAACAAGCAGAAATTAAGAAAATGAAAAAACGGACGAGCGTTCACTAAAGTGAACGAGCGTCTGAAAACTAAACCTAATGGACGAGCGTCTGCTATTGCGGACGAGCGTCTAAATACGAACTGAAGCAGAAAATTGCAGAAAAGTTGCAGGAAATTTAAAGGTTTAAAAACTAGAACTTAAACTAAACTTATGCAAACGATTTGATTAAAACAATTAAAGGAAAACACAGCGAGGCAACGAATCCACCCATCAACCAACAACCCCCAACTAGATGGTGATCTAAGATGTAGTTTTTAGTAGTGATTTATTCACGAATTCAATTAAATATCTTCAATCAAATTCTAGGGTTTCGTTTATCTTTTCAAATAAACTAAACATGCAATCAACACGAAATCACGAGATTGTTTCCAAACTCTTACTCAACTAATCATGCATAATCTCTTAAAACACAATTAGATGCATTACTTTGAATAAAAGAGAACTTAAATAAACATACTTTCATAAATTTATTCAAGCATAAATTAAACATAGATCGTTTCATCAAATCTTAATTCAATAAAACTTAAGCAATACAAAACAGATCCAAAGTAATAAAAAACTATGAAATAAACTCACTAAACATAAGCATCGAACTCTCTAGTTGGTTTGTTGTTGATAGGCTTCCTCCGTCGACTCACTGCAAGGCTTTTAGCCAACAATCATGTTGAAGATGATTGTTGGATTGGAGAAGTTCATCTCTGTGTAAAAAGGCTTGTGGCCGCAGCTTTTTGGTGTAAAATTGCGATCTCAATTATGTGGTATCAATTAGGGTTGGGGCTGCCGCTTTATTTATAGGAATTTGATGTCGGCTAGGGTTAAGTCGACCTTGAACGCCCGTCTGGTCTCGTGGACGCCCGTCTGGTGGATCTTGACTTTGCGCTAGACGTCCGTCCATGCTGCGTCCAAACTCTCTCAGATGTGATTTCCTCTCTGGGACGCCGTCCATGAAATCAAACGCCCGTCCCAGTGGGACGGGATGCACGACAACTTCCGGATCGCTTTGAGGTCGGATTTCATCATCTTTATCCAATTTCTTTGAGCCAATTCCAACTCTATCTTGAATAATTCGTCTTGAGCTTCATTTATCCACTTATAGCACTCGAAAATCAACACCTACATGATAAATAAACAATGCAAAAATGTAATAAAATCCAAATAATAATAATTCCATTAAATCAACACTTAAAATCATCAATTTTGCATACAATCATCTTAAAATCATCTTTATTAAATAATTACACTTAAACCCTTAATTCTCATGCAAATTATATAAATACGGGGAAAATAATAATGAAATAAACCTTTAATAATCATATAAATATGGCCTTAACAGTAATCATACCTTTTTCATGGCAATCCTCATGCGTGATCACCTTAGGGAGAGACCGTGGTGAGTGAAAACCTTCTTCTTCTTTAATGCTCCTCTCAAGCCTCATCTTCTCAACCAACTGCCCTACCCGGCTTGCCAGATCAACCACCTCAGATTCCAAGCGGTGTTGGGAATCCTTCAATTCCTTTAGATCCCATCTAAACCCTTGGTTAAACTCTTTAAGGTCCCACTAAGTTGCTTTAACAAAACCTCAGTAGTGCTTTTCGGCGGTGGAGTAACCTGTGGCGGCTGAGAGTATTTTGGATAGGCGTTGGGGTGCTGAAAATGGGAATTTGAAGGACTCTCCCACTCATTGTTGTAGGGTGATATGAATGGGTTGAACTGATAATATGGTTGTGTTCCTAAACCCATACCACCAAAACTAAATCCTCCAAATGAGTAAGGGAAAAAGCCTCATTGGCCATATGGATCCATATTATACGATTAAAGGAAAAAATAGGAACACAATCAAGGTATCAAGTCATTACCACTACCAGAGTAGGTGGTGTGACCCTTCAACAAAACATGAAAAAAAACAAACGACCTAATCCTAAATACTCCAGTGATTTTCTGATATTGACCGATTCCCCGGCAACGGCGCCAGAAAACTTGATGGCCAAATTATAGCAAACCAACTTTAACCGGCAGAGTATCGGGTCGGTTGTACTACAACGGAGAGCAAGGTCGTATCCCACGAGGAATCAATCAAGTATCACAATCACGCTCGTATTTAGTTTAGGCTCACAAATATTGGTGAAGTAATCTATTACTAGAAAGATAAATGCTAACTTTAAAACGTATGATAAATAGAATATCTAAAGTATGGTCAAGAACACTACTCTCAATACCTTACCGAATCACTAGAGATGAGCTTAACCTACCAACCAACCAACGGTTTCTAATGAATGTGTTGTGGGTGCAATCTCCTAAACTGGTCCCTAGGCGCTAATACCACAACCTAGTTACCCTATAATCGGTTCAACAGTCCCCTCTATGGGATTTAATTGACCTAATATAATTAAAACTGTTAGCCGCTCCGCATCCACCGAGTTCACGGCTTAGCTAGGAAAACCTTACCAAGGAACAAACTGCGAGAAACTCGACTAGTTCGTGCATGGCAATCCTAAAACTCTAGTTCGCACACTCCCTCTCAAAATACATTTATAAAGTTCGTGTGTAAGATCAATTAATGGTTAGCTACTCCATTAAAGGCATTAGATCAAATTTTAGGACTCAACAATTCAAAAGATTCAATTTTTAAGCCCTACTCATCCCTAGATCATCGTTTAGTCATTAATTTCATAATTCTATAACATAATTTAGCTACCAAATAATTTAGCTACTCATGGTAGTAATAAAAGGGCAGAAATCCATGAAGAAATTAATATAAAGCATGATAAAAAGTTTGAACAAAAATTACCAATGAAAAACGTAGCAATCTACCACCCGAATCGTCACTTCGTTGTGTTGAAATCGCAAAATAAAATAAAGAAAAATGTTGTTGTTGTTGAAGAAAAATTGCAGAAAATAAAATAGATCTATTCTAAAAAGTAGTTGCAGGGAAAAATAATACTATAGTATGAAATCTGTGTCTTGAAATTCGACCTAAATGTCTCTTTATATAATCACAGCCGACGTCGGTACTCCATTTCCGTAAAAAATTACGGAATATCGAATAAAATAATTGGCTTCTGCTTCATGCTTTTGTCCGTTTCCTTCAATTGTGATAGACTAGACGTGGGACCTCTTTTGATCAATAGGACTTGCAGCTTCTCCTTTCTTTATTTTATTTAATTAAAGAAGGAAGCACAATGGACGAAAAAAAAATGCTGAGACCTCACGTTCCATTAAACACAAAAGTCGGGATCCCGTCAAGGTTGGATAATAATCTTTTTTCCGAACGTTTGAATTTGAGTCTCGCGCCAATTTCTCATACGAACTCCGTTTTGGACGATTTTCATACGTTGTGATCCTCATCATGCCCTCTATCACGCCGTACCTATAACCAACTAAAACAAGAAAACCCCATCATGACAAATACCAATGAAACACACACAATTCATCCAAAAATGTGGAGATTCCTGACATAAACGCCATATCGTCTCCTGATTCAACCCGTGGTAAAATGTGCCTATAAAAACCACTTAACTATCCGAAATTACATCGAATAGGCTACAAATATAGGGTAAAATGCGCACGAAACTATAGCAAAGTTGACTCTCATCAGGCAGCAATCTGAGTTGAGGTCGACAAGCTGCTGAAAGCAGGTATTATCAAAGAGCTGACCTATCCTACTTGGTTAGCAAATGTCGTAATGTTAAAGAAACATAACGGTAAGTGGAGGATGTGCGTGGACTTTACTGATCTAAAAAAAGGCTTGTTCTAAAGACCCCTACGCACTTCCAAAAATTGAAAGGTTGGTAGATTCAATCACTGGTTTTGAGACACTGAGTTTTTTTGGATGCTTATTTTGGGTACCATCAAGTTAAGATGATAGAGTGTGACAAAGAGAAGATAGCCTTTCGAGTTTCTAAGGTTTATATTATTACGAAATGATGCCATTAGGGCTGAAGAACGCATGCTCAACGTATCAAAGAATGGTCAATCGGGTTTTCAGTTCGCAGATGGGAAGAAATATAGAAGCATACATCGATGATATGGTCATGAAATCACCCCGTCAAGGCCATGACGCCGACCTCCAAGTAACCTTCGAGATTGTTAAAAAACACTCAATGAAGCTCAATCCGGCCAAATGTGTATTCGGCGTCTAGGCATGCAAGTTTCTTGGATTTATGGTTAGCCGAAGAGGGATAAAGGCCAACCCAGAGAAAATCAAGGCTCTGATCAACATGAAAGATCCTGCCACTTTCAAAGAGGTCTAGAGGCTCAATGGACGAGTTATCGCTCTTGGCAGGTTCATCTCCAAGTCGGTCAAAAAGTGCCTACCTTTCTTCAAGATTCTCAAGGGAAACAAGACTTTTGTGTGGGAAGAAGAATGCGCCCAGGCCTTCAAATCTCTAATTCAAAGCTCTGAAAGAATACATGAGGAAGCCGCTTCTTCTAGTGAACCCGATAGTGGGAGACAAACTTTTACGTACTTGGAAGCTTCAGATCGGGCTGTCGCTGCCATTGTCGTCAAGGAGGCCGACACCCACCAATGCCCCATTTACTATGTCAGTAAAGCTCTCAATCCGGTGGAGATCTGTTAATTGGACTACGTGCTTGTCACTGCGGCCCGCAAACTAAGAGCATAACATATAGTCCATTATGGCAAGTGTTACACAAAACTGACCTTTCAGGACATCTACTTCGTTGGGAAATCCAGTTGACCAAGTTCGACATCCGATATCAGCCCAGATTAGCGATTAAGGCCCAAACTCTAGCCGATTTCATCATCCAGACCAACTTTACCGCCGATCAAAGTGAAATGTCTGTCCTGTCGAAGGAAATGGCACGAGAAACTTCGACATCGGCCCCCAGAAGCAAGCCCAAAAAGTTGTGGGCAGGAATCAGTCTGTGTGAACCATGAACGACAGAGAAAATCGAAAAGGCACTAAGATTCAAATTTAATGCATCAAACAACCAGGCCGAATATGAAGCTGTGATAGCAGGCCTAGAGCTCACTAAAGCAATGAACATCTAAAATGTTGAAGTCTACAGCGACTCCCAACTGATCGTGAGCCAGATTACAGGTATCTACAAAACTAAGGACGACACTCTTGGCCGGTATGCTGAAATTGCTAGGAAACTGAAAAACAGCTTTGGCTACTGTGAATTTATTCAAATCAGTCGGGAAGACAATATGAGAGCTGATTACTTGTCCAAGCTATCCACTAAGGGCGATGTCGCAAATCCCGCGGTCATGATCGAGTATCTCTCTGCCTGAGCATAAATCGAGCCGAAATGATGGATATAGATACACCGTCGATGTGTTGGATAGATGAGATAAAAGCTAACATTGATTCGGGTATCCTACCTGACAACCCGAATTGAGCTCGCGCAATCAAAAGGAGAGCTGCGCGATACACAGTGCACAACGGAAACCTTTACCGACGTTCCTACACCAGACCACTCTTAAGATGCGTCTGACCCGAGAAAATGGGAAGAATACTGACTGAAGTTCATAGAGGAGTGTGCGGGGGTCATCCCGCAAGTCGCTCCATGGATCAAAAGATCATATCAGCAAGTTATTATTGGCCAACTCTATCAGACGACGTGCAACATTATGTGACACTCTGCCCGGCATGCCAACAATTCGCGGATATACCCCAGATGCCTTCAGTCGCTCAAAGCATAGTCATATCATCTTGGAACTTCGACATGTGGGGTCTCGATCTGATCGGTCCGTTGGCAACCGGACGAGGTAACTGTAAGTATGTAATTGTGGCAGTGGACAACTTTACCAAGTGGATAGAGGCCAAGGCTTTAGCCAGGACCAAAGCCAAAGATGCCGTTTATTTCCTACATGATCAGGTTTTTACTCGCTTTGGAGTTCCAAGGGCCGTGGTCTCGGACCACGGTCCACAATCCAGAGAAGATTTCACCAATTTTTGTAATGAGCATAACATCAAACATTGACGGTCTTCTGTCTCATACCAGTAAGGAAACGGGCAAGCAGAGAGTGCGAACAAACAAATTCTCTGAGAATTGAAGAAGAGCCTGAGTGATAAAGCTGGCAAATGGGTTGACGAGCTCCCATCTGTGTTGTGGGCACTAAGATCAACAGTTAAGACTCCTACAGGACAAATGTCGTTCTCTTTAACTTATGGGTCGGAGGCAATGGCTCCATCGAAATGGCGCTTCCAAGTCTTCAAGTATCACATTACGATCAGATCACCAATCAAGAGAAAAGACAGAGCGATCTCGACTTAGCAGAGGATAGACTTCTGAATTATAAGCAACTCGCAAAGTTGCAGCACGATAAGAGGATACGAGATCACTCATTTGCTATGGGAGATTGTCCTTCGAAAGAGGGAAGCTGCAGGACACCGAGCTGAAAAAGGAACACTCTCCCCAAACTGGAAAGGCCCTTATATGATATCTACAGAAGCCAAGAGAGGAACTTACATTCTGAAGGATGAGAATGGGCTCGAGTTTAGCCGTCCATGGCATGCAGGTAACTTGAAACGGTACTATATGTAAGCATCGGCATGGGTTATGGCATTCACTCTCTTGTGTTTAACGTGAGTGGTTTTGCTTTCTTTATTTCCTAAAGATATTCATTCTCTCATGTTTTAACGTGAATGAATATACTTTTGTAATCAACCCACACCGAGTTGTGGGAAAAAAATTAATGAAAGCCCGATTTTACGTTTTATCGTTGCTTACTTTTGCCTATATATCCAAACAAGCATTAGCAAAGTAACAGTCGTGTTATTTTTGACAAGATCGCGAATTGCAGCCCGCCAACCTTGCCAAAAAAAAGGGGACCACATACACTCGGAAAACAAAGTACCTGCAAACAGATAACTTGAAAGCTCGGAAAATTCAAACAAAACAAAACATGAGGTAGCAAAAGCGCCCACGAACAGCGAGATCAAGCATTACCAAAGAAGTCAAGACCAAAAAAAGTCAAGACCGGCAAAAGTCTACAGGCCAAAACATGGCCAGTTCAAAAGGTTCACAATCAAGGTTGAAACACGTCCGTAGTATCAAAAGTGCGGAGTCAAATGCGGAAAGTAAAAGTTTAGTTGTTACGGACCAAATTTCAAAAATAACAAAATCAAATGTTTGATAAAGAAATGGTCAAATTAAGCTTGAGGAGGAGGCAGATTAGGACTGGTCACATCGACCTCAGGTTCCCGCGAGCCCAACAACTCTGCAACGTCAGCTTCATGGGCAGTCTGCTCGGCATCAACATTCAGGAAATGAGACAAGGACTCCTCTTCAGGGATCCCTTTATGCCCTGGCATGGTGTCACCCACATCTTCAGCTTAATCGATCAAAGATCTCAGGTTACCGGGCTGAACCATTAGGGGATCACAAGTTTCTCCCCCACCAGCAAAGTAACCCTCGATTTCATAATCCGAGTAAGGGACGAAATCATGAAAATTCATCAAGCTAGGGTCATACAACCTTTACCATCCCACCCTACCACATGTCAAAAACTGGGGGCCAGACGAGCCAAGTCACGACCCATGCACCTCGTAAAGTGGAACATTCCCTAGTCCAAACCTGCGAGCCGAGCAGCAGCTAAAGCATCGATGTTCTCTATAGATGCCCTAAATTCTTCGACAGCTTGCCTTTGAGCTTCCTCAAGTCGGGTTTCGAATTCTGCCTCAGCTTTTCTAATCTTCTCAACAAGTTTGTCAATCAGCCCGCGCTCATACTCCAACCTTTGCTGAGATAAGGCAAACGACTCGATAGCAGAATCCCTTTGTCTCTGGGTCAGCTATAGGTCATGAGACCTTGCCTCGACTTCGGCAGTCATCTCGCTCAGCTTATTCCCCAGTTTGACCTTATCGCAGTTCACCCCAACTAGCTCGGCATTCAACTTGTTCTTGGCATCGATGGAGCGAGATTTCTTCTCATCCAGAGCCTTCTGCAGTTCGTCAGTTTTCTTGGCTTTCTCCTCCAAACATCCACAAGTCATCTTCAGCTTCTTCAACTCAAACACAACCTGCCCCGCCGTGGTTACCATCTGAAAAAAAAAGAGGAAAGCCAAGTCAGATCAGGGCGGTAAACAAAAGGGAGATAAAAAAGAGAAAATATTATCAAGGAGAACTTACAATACTGCCGAGATTGCCCATCAACCCATATAGATCATCTACATTCGAAAGGAAGACCCCTTATATGGTCCTCGGCTAAAATACGGTTGTCTAGCCCGACACCAACGTTGTAAGATGGGCTGTCAAAGTTAGTCGGATCAATGTTCCTCACGGGAGGAACATCTGCATTGAGCGCCTTTGCAGGATCCTTCCTTCAGACCGATTCTCAGGCAGACGGAAACCTTCTCTCAACCATATTGAACTCTCCTTAGGAGGCGGGAAAGGAGTTTAAGAACCGGAAGTGTTCACAGTGGGCCGAGAATCCACAGTGTCTTGACTCGCCCTGGAAACGGGCTCCAACACCAACTGGCTGGGGCCTTGTTGCAATGTCCCAATAACCGCCCCACTAGCAGGATCTTCGGGCTTAGGAGTAACCCCAGCCGGACCAGCAGATGAACCTACACCTTGACGTGCCATCGTTAGTGGGGCCTGATCACTCTCTTCATTAGAAGTCTTCATATCTATAGCAACGGCATGACTAGGCTCCCTTATATGTATACCCTCATCCCGTCTCCTTCTAGGAGCAATATCTCTTATCATAGGAGCCTGAGGCGGGACGGGAACGTTCTGATCTCGAGCCATAGCAAATGGCGGATGAGCAGCATTGGGCCCCGTGGCCACTATCGGGGAAACGTGCCAACCCCTCTGACTGGAAAGAGCCTGCTCTCTGGCCAGTCCATGCTCGCATTGTTGCCTCCTCTTTGCAGCTCATAAATAAGTTGGATACATGTTTGCCGCACAAAAGGAGGTTTAGCCCGCAATATTTGAATAGAACAAGCAAAAAGAAACAGCGAAACGAATTCGACTAAAGACAAAAATTAAGGCAAACAAGAAAACAGATATATGCTAGTAATACAAAAGTTATCAGGGTCCAGTGCGCGATCACGACGGTACCCTCGTCAAACCGGGCAATCAAGAGGAAACTCCCCTTGATGGCAGGCTACAAGCCTGTATGGATCAGACAGACTTGGGACAATCTCTAATAAAGGTTGAACGTAGGGAAGCCAAGGGCCAGCTATCACGGCCAAAGTATTGTATCGGGGACTGGAACATAAAACTCTCCAGTTAAACGTCCGGGCTTGGGTGTGATTGACGAGATCCCAGCCCAGTAACCTCTCTACCTCGGCGAAAAAAGGAGATCTCTCTCCAGAAAATCAGAAACCTTTTTTAATTGTAACAACTCAGATAACTTGGCCGATCTTGAGATGCGCCTCCTGAACGGCCAACCAACTCGAGACTCGATGCAAACATCGGTGACTCCACCGATTCACCTTGATGTTGGTTTGTAGAATAACTTCAACATGTTCTTGATGGACATGCCCCTCATTTTAACATGTCTGGTTTCCTCTTAGACAGACACCGTGTAGTAGTGACTTAAGGCCGTCAAACTCGGTTCGAATCCTATAACTCTATGGAGGGAGATAAAAGCAGATATCGTCCTGACAATTCCCAGTGCCAAATCAGTCGGCATGCACTCCACAACTTCTATGAACTCAACAAAAAACAGGTCGAACGAAGGCCGAAGTCCACTTATCATCGACTCGAAATGGATTAGAATCAAGTCGCGTTTATCTTGATAGCCCACATGGCTGAAGTCATCACCCAAAAAGTAAAACCGGTAATCCTCAGACAGACTAAATGGCTCCAAGACAACCTCAACAACAAGAAAAGGTTCGTTGTTCCTCATCGCACACCAAGTGACAACACTCTTATCGAAATCGTGCCGTTGGGCATCTTCCCAGCCCACTGGGTGAATCACCGCACCTTCAGCCTATGGAACTACCAGAGCCTGTTCTACATTTTCAACCTGCTCAACTTCAACGTCGGGCTCAACTTGACCGGGATGATCCGTAAAGCCACTGGTGCTCGCTTCATTGCCTTTGTTTTCAGATATTTCCTGCAAAAGCGAGCGAGATGAAAGGTAAGTCACTCAAACTCTAAGGTCAAGCCAGGATAGACAACCCTTGTCATCCCGACACTTCGCTCCCCGTCGCCGGACGAGAGAAAACCTTATCACTAGTTTTACCGTAAAAGACTTAATAGGACACCAGAAGAAGGGTCTACAAACCCAGTTCATACATGTTCAAAGCGAAAGATCCGAATCAGACAATCAAAATTCCTTAATCAACGCACGCAAAATCGGAATCAACAACGAATGGAAAGGGTAAAATAAAAGCATGTAATTGGAACGCCGATTCAGAAGGCCTAAATCTAAACAAGACCATGATATGCAAACTTTCAACTGATGACCAGTACGATATTCAAACGTGTTCTTCAACAAGACATAGGAAATCAAGCCCAAACAGGTTCCCGAGAGAAAACAGCATGTTAAGAAAAACAAAATAACGGATTTAATGAAGAACTCACCTCAGTAATCGGAAGTAGAAGCATGAAAGAAGCCTGGATATTGGACGGAAGGGTTGACCACAAGCTTGAATCTCTCGCTGGAAACTGCTTAAATTTCTTTTTGATAAGGAAATAATGGTATACGGAAAGTGTGAAAGAGAGAGAGTCCCACTCCTTTTATAGAGGTTCATGACGGTTGGCTGATGTAGTGGGACGGTTGACAGGATAGTGGGCTTCAAAATTCAAATTTCAAAAAGTTGTAATGATGGCGCTGTTATTGTGCCTAAGACAATAATGGTGACGGTTTATGAAACCCTACGATTATTCAGGGAACGTAGTCTGATAACTGACAGTTACGCCGAACGGGCATAATTATCATAACGTATCAAGCCGAGGTCAGAGTCATCCTGCTATATGGAAGCCCGACCTTCTCTCTAAATGTTCTATCAGAATAGCTCGCCCCATCGAAGAATCGAGATAAATGTTATCTCGCCCCTTAACTATGAAATTATCTTTCGCATTTAGCATGGCAACGTAAGTCCGGATGCTTCAGCATGATCTTGTACGGTCTTTTGCATTAAGCATGACTAATCGATCACCGCGAGCCCAACAATCCAGCAGCCCGATCGGCGTTCGCGCTATAAAAAGCTGCCAAGACCGATCGCTAAAAAGCACGACACGAAATTAAGCTCGTGAGCCCCAACACCAATCAGACAGTCCGCGGTATAGCAGTTCAGACGGTGATTAGTATGTCAACTCTCTTACAACCTTACTCCATGACTTCCCTTCTTGCAGTGAAAAGCATGCCATTGATATGCCAAACCTGTAAAAGAGCCCAAAGACCGCATCGGGCCTCCAAGTAGGTTCGATCAGAGGTTTGACACCCGGCCCAATCGGATCGCAGTCAAGTAAGATGACCTGGTCCGGGAATGTCCCAGCCCACTAAGAACCATCGCCCAAGACTTTGGTCAAACAACGAAGTGGGATAAAAATCCTTCATACGCCATGAACTAGGAGAGACGAAGCACTGGGGGCCATTCAGCCTGCCCCTCATCCTGAAGCCCACTAACTGAGGCAGCCAGGTCAAGCTTACAAGTGCGGATTCCATCAGAGTCGAGATGATCACCATCCCGTGTCGCACGATCCCAACTCGCATAGCTATATTACTCTTGTATTTATTCATTGAGAATGTATATGGTAATCGCCACGTAAGCACCGACCATGTGAGCCTTATAAATAGCGGCACCATCAACCCTTAAAAAAAGAGGCATAATAGAAAATACTGGCCAAGCACCGTTGCTTTTTCTCTTGCTTTGTGTGATCATGAGTTTCTTCATATCTTCATATTGTTCTTGAGCTAAAACACATCTAACCACCACTTTCAATCCAGATATCCACTAAAATGACCCGTTAATCTTGTTTGTGAAGTTTCCGACAACATCATAATTATTCACTAAACAAGACGTTTTGAGTACTTACTAAGCAAGTTGAGTGTGATTAACATACACTATACACTCCAACTTGGGAGGATTGTTATAGAATTCAAATTTTAGAACATTTGTTTTGTATTCAATTTTATTGAAAGGTATTTATACTTTTAAATATTTGTAATATATAGATAAAAGCACAAGCCATAAACTTTTACTAAATCAATAATAAATCATTCACTTTTCTTCTTTATTATTTTTTTCAGTTTACCGTTAAACACAATAATGGAAGGACCATTTCATAAATCTAAATGAGTTCAATGGGAATAAAAAGTGTGCGTGTTTCCGTAAAAAATAAAAACGAGTAACAACTTGTTTTATTTATTTTTTTGAAGTCAGTTTGATTTTTTTCTTTTACTTTTTTGAAAGCAGATTGCATGTGTTGAAAAAAGAGAAGGAAGGGAATATGTTTTTTTTTGTGTTTTTTTTCTTTTTTGAAGAAGATCCTTTATTAATTAAACATGTTAGAAATGACCAAATAGTACATGTAGGATGCATAACAAGTTTTTTGAAAAAATTAAAGAGAATCTAAAGACCAAGCTAATCTCAAGTCCCTGGATCGTGTGACTGCTCTAGAAATAAAAAGTGCAGGAGGCCGGATACACCATGGGGAATGCAAAACTTTGTTTTGCCAGAACCATATCCCGTAAACTATCTCTCGAAAAAGGTAAGGCCAGCGTATGCCAAAGCTTGATTTCTCGGGGTTTGTTGAATGTTTTCGAAGACCCAATCTTGAGTATCAGAAGTGGAGAAAAAAATTCTCCCAAAGGGTGGGGTGGAGAACATGCTTCCAAGCACTATGGGCCCAACTGCAATCGCGCAGAGTATGAATAAGGGTCTCCGCATGATGTTCACAAATCTGGTAAGCAGGGGTATTGGATATGTGACAAAGCGGCAGGAGGTTAATGACGGGTAGGCAATTCTGACAGATTTTTCATAAGCAGAAGTTGTATCTCATTGGACCTTTGAGGTTCCAAATGCGACTCCGATCAAGGGAGCTATGAAGGTCACCCTGATTTTTGGTTCCTTATTCAAACTATTGTCATTTTCCTTGGAGGTTGGAATTGCTGGCCGCATACGTCAGCTATCATCCAAGGACCATATGGTTTTTCCGGTGTAGGTCCATCTTCAACTCGTCTATTTAGCGAATATGGTTGGGCAGCCGGTTCGATATTGGTATGTGCCAGAGGGCAGGCCTCATTTCGATGTCCGAACTTACCGCGATCCCAGCATACCATGGGTAAACCTTCTCATTCCACCATTTTTTGTTGTTGAAATAGTGTCCTAAACCCAATCGGGTTGAACCGGATCCGACCGGGTCAGATCACTTCTACTATCTTTTTATGTTTATACATATGATAAATGTCTTTATGTTATTATATATTTTGTTCGTTTAACGAACCAATTATGATATTGTATATATGATAACGTCCCTAGTGTCAAACCGTGAAAGAGAAATCATAATAGTGATTATGGTTGATAAGATCTCGACTCACTTTAATAAGTTTGATACTCAAATGTCTTTAGTCGCATGTGCTATTAAATGGGACATTAATAGCACGGTTAGACTAGCACATATTAGATGTCTTTTATCTTATAAAGATAGAAATAGATCTCGTCTATCGAAGTGTAGGGACACTTGGACTGTAAGTGGACGTGTATTGGAGAATGCGTACGTTAGACCGACCCACTTACTTTATTAAGTGTCGCACTATGTGGCGGTTGTGTAATTATTCTGAGACCGGAGTCTTCATGGCATCATGGTGTGGATTGTCATATTTTGACACTATTGAGGTTTCCCCTAGCCATGGGGCGATCATGCGGTAGTGATTGAGTGTGATACTGAAGTATGCGTAGGATTCATGTTGCTCGTCCGGAAACCGCGTATCCTAATAGTAGGAGTAAATATCCGAAATGGCCATCTTATAAGGAATGTCTAGCTTTCGTGAATCTTTGCAAAGTGGGAGTAAGTGAGTTACTTCAAGAGAGCATGATATCCAGATTATAAGATACGGTCGTTGATGTTTGACACTCGACATACGACCGTATGGATATTGTAGTAGCGATATGATTCTATTTACACGGTAACCGTTTCACATGAAAATATAGTAGTCATTGCATTTGACTCTTCCGATGATCGGGGTCATGCCGTGTTGCTAGACGCTATCCATAATCGTTAGGTATGAAAGACATTTTGGTAAATGCACTTTGTGCCTACAGTCAACATATTCGGAAGCCTATCGGGTCACACACATAAGAACATCTCGCCGGATTAAAATACGGTTATAGTGATAACCAAATATGGAAAGTATTATCTCGACTATAAAATGTTACAGTGCGAAATTAAGATTGTGGTACTTTTTTTATTATGAATAAATATAATACAAGATGTTAATTATGTTGATTAATTAATTATATGTATTTAATATGTATGGGGCGCATGTATGGGTGCATGTGAGACACATTTATTTTGCAAATTAATTAATCATAATATTATATTATTATGTATTAATATATATAAATATATGTGCAGTATATATGTGATATATACACATGTATAATTGATATGATATATTCAATATTTTATTTATTTATTTATTTATTTATGGTAATACAATAAAAATATATTCAATATTAGATATTGTCAATATATATCTTGGAAATATTTAATATGATATATTGAATATTAATGAAATAAATCAATCAAAGATATTTTTCTTATTTTACTAGTAAAATGTTTTCTTTCTCCCTACTCCACTCAGAAGTTTTTCCTATTGGGGGATCATCGGGGGCGCAGGACACCACTATAAATATAGTGGTGTGCCAAGCTCTTTTGTATCATCACAATTATAATAGTTCTAATTTACTAAAAATAATGAGAGCTTCCTAATGAGAGTTTTGAGAGAGAGAAGGTCGGTCTAGCAACCAAGTTTTTCTAGTAGCATTCCATGGTGGGATTCCGGCGGGTTGTTCGTGTGGATTAGCGGTAGAGGCCGAACACTTGGACGGCTTCGTGCAGAAACTACAACCGTAGACAAAATGACGATCTATTTTAGATCATCCAAGGTATTTTCTTCGTCTACTTCTTTTATGCTTGTTGTTTAAACGAAGTCGATTTTGGTAAAAAGGAAATTAAATTTTAAATTCCGCTGTGTTCCCGCGTTCATTTCCTAACATTTTTTCCTACCTTTGATGAAAACGAAGGTTTTCAGGGGTTTTCCCAGATCAACTTCGACACAAACCCGGGAAAAGAGAGCTCGGGAATTATAGAGCGTGTTTGGATCCACTCTGACTGCCTTTCCCACCATGTTTCCAATCTTCATAAAAAATTGTTCCTTAGATGCCCAAATTGAGAATCTTCGGAATCGAACCCAGACCATCGTCGTTTTTTATCGCTCCTTCAACTGGCTCAAAAAAGGCTTCCATTTTGTTACTAGTAAATTATGTCCCCGTATCACCCAAGGCCCGTTTTCAAGAGCTATTTCATAATCTTCTTTTCGAGTAAACCGGACAATCTAGTACTACTTCTGTGATATCCCACATCGGTAAATTAAGTGAATGCTCACCCCCATATAAGTGTGAGACATAAAGGTCTTGTCAACTCGGGTTAGCCCTTTTAGACCAAGCGAGGACGGAGGTCTAAGCAGCTTGACCGGACCATTTATGACTCATTTAGCGCTTCAGAGCCCGGGTCCTGGGCGTTATGAGAATAGGTAGCAGAGCCGACTATCGAGGCGGAACTATGCGCCGCACCGCATAAGAAGACGGTGTAAGGATGGCCTCTAGTTACCTCCTGGTAGGGACGATCCGGGACAAGTCTTGGCCGTCCTGGCGAGGACGCCACTCCCTTATAAGGGGGGAGAATGTGATATCCCACATCGGTAAATTAAGTGAATGCTCACCCCCATATAAGTGTGAGACATAAAGGTCTTGTCAACTCGGGTTAGCCCTTTTAGACCAAGCGAGGACGGAGGTCTAAGCAGTTGACCGGACCATTTATGACTCATTTAGCGCTACAGGCCCGGGGTCTGGGGGCGTTACAACTTCCGTCCAAAATTATAAGTCATTCTACCTCTTTAAATTTGTCCCACAATATAAGTCATTCTACATTACCAATGCAACATTTATTACTCATTTCTCCATCTTACCCTTAATTTATTATCAATCTAACAACTTTTCATTATTTAACATCTACTGTATTATCAATATAAGTCATTCTACATTACCAATGCAACATTTATTACTCATTTCTCCATCTTACTCTTAATTTATTATCAATTTAACAACTTTTCATTATTTAACAACTGCTGCATTGATGATACTCAATTGGCATTTTAGACATTTAACCTTCAAATTTATGACATTCAACCACTTTATTAATCTGTGTGAAAAACAACCCAAATGACTTATAATATGGGACGAAGGTAGTAGCCATTATCCAAATCGGTGAGTTCCAGGCATCCTCCCGATTGCCAAAGAGTTGGTAAACGTTGAGAGAGATAACTGTATGAAATTGATTTACTTAGGAGTTTGATAATCAAAGCACGCTTTCATGGCCTCCATAGTTCTAAGCATTCATCCAATGGCTCGTCTTCACCATGTTTTGTACCCATCAAATTTTCAATATCATCAGCATAATCAGTGAATTCGAAGTCATCTTCTCCTTCGCCTGTGTAAATGTAAGGATAGTCGGTACGGGACATGACTACATCATGCTTGACCACACCGACGATGGTGCGTTATTCGCTTGCATGGTCTGTCGAAGCTACGTCTGCGGAGGTCGTGATCTTCGGGTGAGGAATCCATCGGATAGTCTTCCGTTTGGATTTAGCATCGGAAGAATGCCGGACGGAAGGGAGAGCAGAGAGGAGATCGCCGCCGCTGCTAGATTTTTATTTTGAAAACAAAAGGAAAAATGTTTTTTTTGTGTGGAAACGGAGATCTTTATTCAACCAGTGGGAAGAGCCGCCAACGTGGAATTACATCAAAGTACGGTCATGACGGTCAAATTATACCCGTAAAAGTCATCAACGTTGACCTTAAATCAGGATTAATAATATATATTTTATAATTAAATCACGTGTTATATGGATTATTTAATGTTATGTGATTTATAAAATATAATTTGGTATTTATCCATTTTTATTATATAATTTGGTATTTATCCGTTTCTATTATTTAAAAGAGATAAATTAGTATTTATCCGGTTTATTATTTTATTATTTACTTTGAGATAAATATCTATTTTGCAGATTTGGGATAATTTTGGAGGATAAATACAAATGGAAGAATTAAATCTCAAGATAAATCAAAGGAAATTCAAGATAAAGATCGGATTAGCACGAAAAGAGGAAGAGATGGTGCCAAAAAGGGGGGGACGAATAAGAAGGGGGGGCGCAAATTGCCCTTTAGCTTTCGGATCGACTTGGAATTATCCTAACGCGTTTTCATACTTCATTTGGATTTAGGAAAAATATTTTAGATCGGTTAAGGCTTATCCTATGCAAATTTCAACTCCTATATATTTGTACTACACGCCACACACAAAACATCTCAATCTCTACACAACTTTTACACAATTCATAATAAAATCTTCAGTTTTTATTAGAGCAGTTTTTATGCAAGTTCTGCAATAATGTAAGTTCTTGTATTTATTTGTTCTTTGTTCTTTGTAATGAAGTCCCCAATTATTGTTTATCGTTTGAGGTTGTTCGTTCTTCACCGAACGATGTAGATCTAAGGATACGATATGAGGCAGTGGGGATTCCTTGTCTATAAGGATCCACACGCTCAGATCTGTTATCCGGTGACCTATAGATGACTTTGGTATGATCGACAATCGTGTTTTTAGTAGATCTATATAATTGCTTTATGAGTCTCTATTTTATCCGTTACGTATGTAGAAACGCTAAGATTTAGTTGTTCGTCGCGTCAATCTAGCCACGTCTTTTTGGTGTGATTGACCACCTAGAATTTCTTATCTTAGTAGGTATGGCTACGACTCGCGTTGCTCGTCTGCTTTAATTAGCGTATTATTAGAAAATACCAATATAGGGCTCTGGAGGTCGGCTCATGAATTGATCTTCCAGGACTTTCAACGAGATCTAGATCTGCTTAGATTCGGGAATTGCATGCACTAGTTATACGTAAATCGTAGATTAACATGAGACCGTCCAGGTGATTGTTAATGGGACAGAGACTGATGCGATCGTTTAGGAAGCACGCCTGAACAAAGGAATGTTGCCTAGGTGAGGAATACGGTTAATATCGGCATCCCTAGTTTTGTAAGCGTGCAAGTCATATGAGATGGAGGCCGAAAAAGTGAAGTCATGTGATGTAGCATAGTGATCTAGATGGCCTACCCGGAGCTAGATCTAGTTTAAGGGAAGACTCCTGTAGCCAATATAAAAGAAATACGAATCGGATTAATAGTTGTCTAGTCTAGCTCAATTATATAGAATCTCTAGATCCAAACGATAACATGATAATTGGGGAGGTTAATTACGTTGTTTATGTGTTGTGTCAAGTCGTGTCCTTTACTTTTCTTGTCTTTTGTTGGTCGTAGACCACCTTTGTGTCCTTGATATGAATGATTAATTGTTTATATATAAATGATCCACAATTGGTTCCCTGTGGGATCGACCTTGATTCGCTATAGCTATACTACGATGGACCTAGTCCTCTTGCTAGTATTGGTTTATGGTGGTCAAGTATTTTATTATCACTTGATCTACGTCATCAAGTTTTTGGCGCCGTTGCCGGGGAACCAGCGGTCAATTTTATATATAAATAATTTTTTTATTCATGTCGAGTTTTCTGTTTTAGAGTCTATTTTTATGTTTTTGAGTCCCTCTGGTTGTCTGCTCTGTGTAAAAATTCCAGATTCTAAAAGACTGGTTTTGCTCCCAACGAGACTGCTTCTCGCTGCCAGCGAGCCTTGTCTGTTTATCTCCGTATGTTAATCCGTAGGTCTGATAGCAACATGGGAAACCATGTTAAAATCAGTCTACGGTTCGTTTTGTTTTTCTTCTGTTGGCAGAAACCAGGGAAGCAATAATCTGAGTCGGTAATTTTTCGCGGGCGCTGAGAAAATAACCCAACAACATGTGGAGCTACGAATCTACGATGGAAAAAGTGATGGAGGCAACACCTTCAAAGCACCATGATGACTCCGAGAAAATAATTATTAAAAGGTTTGATTATTCATGGTACAATGTTGAAGGCAATGTACTACTTTTTTTTTTGCTTATGTTTTACTATCTTTTGGTTTTTTGAACATAAGTTAGCCTATATATGAACCTGAGTATGAATCTTAGCCCGGAGTTGGTTTGAAAGATTAATTTTATTAGTGCCGAAGGTTCTGCCCCAAATCTGTCTCATCTAGAGGGTGTAAGGAAACATGTAGTAGTTGAAGGAAGCAGTGAATAAAGAGTTCCTCGTAGTTCTGTTAAAATCTCATTGTCCTATGCATGAGATTGCTTCTACTGGCCATGGAAGCAACAATTTGTGTATTTTAAGCATTCGCAATCTAAAGAAGACGTTGAGTTTTGAGAGAGCATAATGAAGCAGCATTATAGAGGATGTGATTAAAATAAGTCCCTAGGACTGAACCTCCTTAGAATTCACTAGTTCCTAAAAAGAGAGCCGAGGTAAGAGCTTTGTATAAATGGTATGGATAAATGTCGTTTCCTAGGTCTCACAACCAAGGGAAGGATATTAATCCGCAAAAGCGACGAGCCCACCTCATATAGTGCTCAAGGGGTCAACATCTGACGATCCAAGAAGGATAACTGAAAAGGATAATTTTTGGAAAGTCGAGCTGAGGACTTTTAACTCAGAACTACTTCTTTAAAAACCCTTAGGATATCTTTTTAGGATTTTAGGTTGAGTCCAATAAGAGTAACGTGACATGTGTTGAGGTTTTTTATTTTGCCGTGTTCCGATGGCCATTGGGCTAAGGATGTGCAAAACTTTTTTACTCAATATTGGCCACGTGAAATAGAGTTTCTTAGGAGAGTCGAGAAATTGCTAAAGAAAAGGAAATTTAGCAATCAACCTTAAGATGGAAGCATTAAGAGAGCTTGAGAATTACTGAAAATATAACAGAGAATGATTGGTGCGAACAAGAACACTTTTTGGTCAACTTCCAAAACTTTTTAGAATGGCGATCCGAGTGAAAATCCAAAGTTGTGTGCAATTCGTTCTGCAACTATCCTTATCCTTTCCTTTGTACCTTTTCACCCTTCAACCTTTCTATTCTCTCACCAATCTGCCTCACAGTTCACATTTCTAACCATTCTTTCGTCCCCTCTCTTTCTTTCCATCTATTTCACTCTCCCACCCTAACCCAATCCCTTAACCAATACCCACCCAACACACAATTTCTTACCCACCCTTTATCTTTTCTTACCATCCTTGTATATCTTTTTCTAAACCCATCATACTCTAAACCTCCATTTTCTTTACAACATACCCTTTTGTGTTGCGGAATTTGACATATTGCTAAGTTTTAATGATTATCTTTTATCATTTTGGTTTTCATGATCCTAGCCAGGGTAAGTGTAGCTCTAACCCTAGCTCAATTTTAAAAGTTTTTGGTTTGATCAAAATACAACTTCTCTTTCTACCGGAAGGTTTTAAATTTCACACTTTTTCTGACCCTTCCGCCATATATATGATGAGTTTTGTTCTAAGCAATCACACCGATCCGACCTTGTTGATGACGGTTAGGACTTTTACGTGATACATTGGGTTATTAGTAATTTCTAGGAGAAGCTACATCTCCCTAAGTTGTTGATATCCAATCCAAACGTGAAGCGTCTACGCCGAGTTTCCGATCCTATCTTTTACCAATAGGTCACATTGAATCTGTTATACCTTACCAAGTGTCTCTTTTCCGCTGGATTAAATACCTTATCAATCCGGTAAAGCTCGTGTTTTCACACATGGGGTAATGCTTTTTGATCTTTGTCTTCTCCACCCGGTTTTAAGAATATCTAAGTGGTGGAGCTTATAGATGAAGACTACCATCTTTTGTTGCTTGCTTATTTTTCTTTCTATTTAGTATATTTTTCTTTATATCGAGTTTCTTGTCAGTTCTCTAAATCATAATGTTGTATTACAAACAAGTCAGGTTTAATAATTCCAATGTTACAAGAATGTAATCGTTTTATGGACTTAAATATGTTTAAGGTTTAATGTATTCCTTTTACTGTCCCTCTGTTTCAATTATTATTTTTTATGAGCTAACGCTGTAACGAGTTTCGAGCTTTGTTGAAGATTTATTTTGCAGCGGTAGAACTTCGTGTTCGATCCCCGGTTTGCTTGTATTCATAGAAGTTCCTCGACGTGCTTGAACTACTCCGATGTTCTGCATCTACTTGAGAGCCGTTTCCAGAGCTAAGTCTTTTTCTTAAATTCTCATTTTTATTTGTCATTGGGGACAATGCAATGTTTAAGTGGGGGGTAGGAGACTTAGCTATGATGTGATATGTGTAAAAATTGAATGAAACGGTGAAAAATTGAAAAAATTGAATAAATGCCATATTATTTATCTCGTACCCTTAGAATTGTGAGTTCCTAGCTAAGAATTGATAGGGAAGGAACCAAGTTGCATGAGTACGTGATCATTTTATACTTATGTGAATGTAAACTTAAGGATATTCATGCCAACTATTGCAAGTAGTTATTTATTATTTGATTACTCAAAATGAATCGACGAATACCGCGCAAATTATAATAACTGAAGAAATTATGTGTACATTGCGTAGATGATTGGTTATGCAGACCTAGTGTCGATATTTATCTGCTGATGTATTCCTATATTCTGGCCATCAAAGCGGAGTAATAAGCTTGAGATTTATCTGTGTTTTGACAATACGTTAAACACTGGGTTTGTAGTAACATTACCAAAGTAGCCACGCGCTTGTGGTAATATTCAATGCTTCCACTAATCCGTGAGAGAGGGATTCTTGCAATGCATACTTTACTTTTAAAGCAAGTTTCTTTCTTGAGAAGTGGTAAATTTTGAAATGATGAAAATGAGAAAAAATTCAAGTTTTAAGAGGCTTGAGTATTTTTCTCGGTCTCCAAGTCCAAAAACCTCTTGGATAACGCTCTTGCTTATTGCACCATGTCTTTACCCATTGCGAGGCTTAAGAAGTAGGAATGCTGATGTTGGTAGGTTGAGATTGCGAAGTTGGCATAAACTTTAATCTTGCCACGAATAGATAAAATCAAATGCACATGCACACATCACTTCGATTCATAGCGTGTAGTGAATAATGGATACCTTATGAGCATGAATGGTATGAGTTGACTCGAGTTTCTTGTGTAAGTATGATTTGACCACGGGAAATGTTGTCTTGGGGAATAACTTATTGATGCTTTGTTCGGGACGATCAAAGTCTAAGTGGGGGGTAGTTGATGACGGTCAAATTATACCCGTAAAAGTCATCAACGTTGACCTTAAATCGGGATTAATAATATATATTTTATAATTAAATCACGTGTTATATGGATTATTTAATGTTATGTGATTTATAAAATATAATTTGGTATTTATCCATTTTTATTATATAATTTGGTATTTATCCGTTTCTATTATTTGAAAGAGATAAATTAGTATTTATCCGGTTTATTATTTTATTATTTACTTTGAGATAAATATCTATTTTGCAGATTTGGGATAATTTTGGAGGATAAATACAAATGGAAGAATTAAATCTCAAGATAAATCAAAGGAAATTCAAGATAAAGATCGGATTAGCACGAAAAGAGGAAGAGATGGCGCCAATAAGGGGGGGACGAATAAGAAGGGGGGCGCAAATTGCCCTTTAGCTTTCGGATCGACTTGGAATTATCCTAACGCGTTTTCATACTTCATTTGGATTTAGGAAAACTATTTTAGATCGGTTAAGGCTTATCCTATGCAAATTTCAACTCCTATATATTTGTACTACACGCCACACACAAAACATCTCAATCTCTACACAACTTTTACACAATTCATAATAAAATCTTCAGTTTTTATTAGAGCAGTTTTTATGCAAGTTCTGCAATAATGTAAGTTCTTGTATTTATTTGTTCTTTGTTCTTTGTAATTAAGTCCCCAATTATTGTTTATCGTTTGAGGTTGTTCGTTCTTCACCGAACGATGTAGATCTAAGGATACGATATGAGGCAATGGGGATTCCTTGTCTATATGGATCCACACGCTCAGATCTGTTATCCGGTGACCTATAAATGACTTTGGTATGATCGACAATCATGTTTTTAGTAGATCTATATAATTGCTTTATGAGTCTCTATTTTATCCGTTACGTATGTAGAAACGCTAAGATTTAGTTGTTCGTCGCGTCAATCTAGCCACGTCTTTATGGTGTGATTGACCACCTATAATTTCTTATCTTAGTAGGTATGGCTACGGCTACGTTGCTCGTCTGTTTTAATTAGCGTATTATTAGGAAACACCAATATAGGGCTCCTAGGTCGGCTCATGAATTGATCTTCCGGGACTTTCAGCGAGATCTAGATCTGTTCTGTATTCGGGAATTGCATGCACCTAGTTATACGTAAATCGTAGATTAACATGAGACCGTCCGGTGATTGTTAATGGGGCCGAGGACCGATGCGATCGCGTTTAGAAGTGCGCTGAACAAAGGAATGTTGCCTAGGTGAGGAATACGGTTAATATCGGCATCCCTAGTTTTGTAAGCGTGCAAGTCATATGAGATAGAGGCCGAACAAGCGAAGTCATGTGATGTAGCATAGTGATCTGGATGGCCTACCCGGAGCTAGATCTAGTTTAGGAGATGACTCCCGTAGCCAATATAAAAGAAATACGAATCGGATTAATAGTTGTCGAGTCTAGCTCAATTATATAGAATCTCTAGATCCAAACGATAACATGATAATTGGGGAGGTTAATTACGTTGTTTATGTGTTGTGTCGAGTCGTGTCCTTTACTTTTCTTGTCTTTTGTTGGTCGTAGACCGCCTTTGTGTCCTTGATATGAATGATTAATTGTTTATATATCCGCAATTGGTTCCCTATGGGATCGACCTTGATTCGCTATAGCTATACTACGATGGACCTAGTCCTCTTGCTAGTATTGGTTTATGGTGGTCAAGTATTTTATTATCACTTGATCTACGTCATCAAGTCAAAATAGAAAAACCTAGCTCATGCAACAAATGAAACATAGGGACTACTAGTCTTCTAGTCCCCAAGCTAAACGCAAATCCTTGGCTCTTTTGATAGCCTTCGAAATGAAAACTTGTGCGGGTGGCCTCGCAAAACTCGGATCATGAACAATTTTGTTTCTGCAGTGCCAAATGCCGTAGCATATTTCTCGAAACAAATAAGGCCACTTACTTGCCTTTTCTTAAGTTGTATCCGACCCAATCTTGTGGTGACGTGGACGAGAAGAATTGGTGTTGTTCTTCCATTGGGACGACAATACGCCAAGTCGAGTAAGCCCAGTCACTGTCTCGTAATGCATGAAATATTGTTTCCACATCACGATCACAAAAGCTGCATTTCGGATTTGCTGCTATGTGTCGGGATGAGAGAAATATGCCCACCATTAAGCTGTTGTGACAACCTGCCAAAGAAGAAAACTGTACCGAGTAGGTCATTTTAAGCTCCATATCAGAGTCCAATGATCCTGCGGTATATTGTTTAGAAATCCCATCTGCCAGTTATACACACTATTTACAGTGTATTTGCCTTTTCCGTAGGGACTCCAAACGATGTCATTATTATGTGCCTCGAAACCTTCTTGAAGACTCTTACTAGCCGCGTGTATACCTTTCCAAGTCGGCGATGCATCAATCTTTGGCTTCTCAAAGGGGTTTCCATATTTACTGATGAGAATCAAAACCCAAAGAGAGGAGTCGTTTGTAAGAAGTTGCCACATCAACTTCCCCAACAGCGCAATATTCACAGTCCTAATATTTTTGAATCCAAGCCCCCCTCAGAATTTGGTCGATGAAGATGGTCTCAGGCTATAGAATGAAGCTTCCTCATCCCCGCAAAAAAGCTGACGACAAATTTTGTCGATATCGTCGGTAATGGCTTTCGGGAGTTTCGTCGTTTGCATTACGTACTTTGGAAGTGTTGACAGCGAGCTCTTGATAAGAATAGTCTTGCCAGCTTTAGTTAGCGTATTCATCTTCCAAGTGCAAAGTTTCTTGCGCATTTTTCCAAAATGTAACTAATCGGTTTCATTTTCTACCGAGACCGAGAAAGAGGGACACCCAGGTAGGTCCCAAATTATTTGTATGAGCTATTTCGAGCTTCCGAGCAAGGATTTTTTGTTGGTTAGCAGAGATATTTTTGGAAACCATGAAACTCGACTTATCCACACTAATTCGCTGCCCGACATTTTGCGAAAGTCGGCCAACTCCTGATGAGTAATTGAGGCTTGAGTCTCTGAGGCTTCTGCAAAGAGAAGGAGATCATCCGCAAAAAATAAATGGGATATGGCTGGACCATTTTTTTTTAATCGAATAGGCTTCCATTCACCCTACCAATTGATTATTCGATAAGCTGACTAAGCGTTTCCATGCAAAGAACAAATAAATACGGTGCTAGGGGGTCACCTTGATGGTACACAATTTTTTTTTTTGTAGAACCACAATGTTGTTTTTTTTTCTGCTCTAACGGAGTTCGAACATTACCTCTATATTAAAATATACCTAGTTAAATCACTGTAATCGATGTATCTTTTACGTTTTATTTTTGATGTTTTGAGAACCACAATGTTGATGAAGTTTAAAGGTGTATATACCGCATAGATCCAACGGTTATGTTATCTTAATGATTTATAAATCACACGGTCCAGTTTTATCGTAATAAAGATAGGAATTGGAACTATAGCGTGCATTCTAATATATATATAGGGGGTTCTATCGGCACCCCTATTTACCACTGGCAACCCCCTTACTCCCGGCACCACAACAAATTACTTCGGATACCCGGTGATTTTTCACATAAGGAATGTCAGTGGTACTGGTGCTCCACAAGGAACACCAGTACCACCGACGTCCCTTTGTAAAAGTGTTAAAACTCAGAAAACGTCAGTCCACGATTTCCCACTGGCGTTCCATGTTGAACACCAACGTCATTTCTTGTTGAACATCAACGTCAATGACGTTGGTGCTCAACATTAACGCCGGGCGACACCGATATTTTTCTCATCCGAAAAAATATTCATTAAATGAGTGCCGGAAGTAATTTAGAACCCTTATATAGATTATACTACTGTTCTTTTGTTTTGGTTTTGTTTTACTTAGACAGGCATACTTGAAAAACACTACAGGCATGGGAGGAACGTCGCCACAGCTGCCATCTGGCCATGGCGGCAGTGGAGAGCCGCCGCTTCCGCCGCCGCAGTCGCATTCGCCTCAACCTCCGCCTCCGCAGTCGCCTCCGCCACCGACTCCGCCTCCGCCTCCGTTTCCGCCTCCATTTCCGCCTCCGGTTGCGCCAGGGCAACTACCACCGCAGTTTCATCTCTTTCCCTCCAATTCGCCCCCTGGCGCCTTCACCCATAACCTCAATGATCTTTTTCACCTCCAAAACCCAAACGTTTTCTTTCCGAACACACTCCCTTTTCATACTCCCAGCAATCAACTCCAAATCCCTAGCTTCAACGGCCAAGTCTTTAGTTTTCAGCCCCAGCTAAACCCTACTTTTCATCCACCGCAAAATCCCAGCTTTCATGGCCAAACCAGTGGCCTCCACTCTCAGGAACATGCTAGCAACCAAAATTTGGGAGTTCCGCAGTCTCGGACAGATGCTAACATCAGTATTGAGAGAATTAGTGAAGAAGTTGTGAAAATTCACCGTGAATTTATTGCCGGAGGCCATAACGTGTCGGCTTGGAAGGTCTCACAGTCGGTATTATTAGCTTTAAAGTCGGAGTCTTGGGAGTCGCTTGGGTTTCAAATGCAGGAAATTCCCCCTCTCCATAGTCTTCTCGTGACTGAAAGAAAGGTAGAATACCTTTTTGATTTTTTGCTTTATATTCAGCTCCTATGAAAGATAAATTTGATGTTATTCTTTAAAATATCTGCATTTGTGTTTTTATTTTTATAGCTATATAGTCTTTGATCTTTACTACTGCAAATGTCCGCTAGTTTTCATTTCATGCACACAGTTTTTTTTTAACCTTAGATTAATGTGTTTTTTTTTTTTTTTTTTTTTTTTTTTTTTTTTTGTGTGGCATAACTTTGTCCCTTTATTTGACAATTGCCGATGCAATCTAAACATCTTAACAAATTTTCTTCAATAAATAAAAATAAATGTGAATATATATTTTCTTCAGTTAATAAAAATAATTGCAAAATATAATTTCTTCAACTAATAAAAATAAATGCAGAGCAAAATATATTTTCTTCAGCGAATAGGATAAATGCAGAATGTAGAATGTACAATTGGACCTAGAATCTCTTTAGGATATTAACTTATATTGATAGTCTATATTTTTTTGTACAACGTATAACCTGTTTTGGCCATTGTAGATTGAGCTAGCTTATAATATTTGAGACAAGAATCAGCATATCCGTCTTGTTTTGAGCAGAACCGGGATAAATTAGCATTCTGCTTAAAAGAGAAAGCTGTCAAAGGAGGTTTGAATATTTGAATGCCTTGCCTGTCCGGTCACATTTGGGCTAATCACATATTTCACTAAGAATAAAGGGGCATTCAAGTCATCTAGGATTATAGCGAGACCTATTAATTGATGTGTAGCTCATTGAATAATCAAGGCTCTTAGATGATTCGGGTGCAACTTAAGTGCACCAAGCTTTAAGCCCAATAGGTCACAATCTGTTTGTTTCATAGTTAAAAAAGAAGATGGGAGTCATTGAATTTAAAAGGTGTTATTTATTTATTTATTTCAAAGAAGAAGATATGCCCTTGTGTCTTCTTGTACTATGAAAAACTCTAATATCTGCTAATGATGAGTTTCATACACAAATTTAAAGGATGCACATATTTTTCTCCTATTGTGTCACCAGGTTCTGTCTTTTGTGAAGCATTTCCTTAATCTCTGTCTTGTCACATTCTCAGATAAACGCATTCATCCAGTGTTTCATCGGTGTCAGAAGCATCACTACACTGTATGAGTTGAAATTAGCTATCTGCAAGAACGAGGGAGTTGATCACTTTGAAGAATTGGAATTGGGTCCGTTTTTACGGCACCCGCTTGTTATACACTATTTTTCTTTGAGTTCCAATACCAATGAAGTATTAAAAATAACAAGTGAAGACATATTATCTAGCATTCATAAGTTTTTGAATAATCACAAATACAATGAAGCTAAGATTGACGAGCTATTGGGTTCCATTTTGGAGAAGTCTTTGACGAGCAGAGAAAAGCTTAATGTGCGCATTCAAAGTTTGGGGTATGTAGCACCTTTTTCTCCTAGCAAGAATTGATTGGCAAAAATGTCCCTCGTGTAATGGAGATGTCCTGATAATTAATTCATGTTAACATCTCTATTTGTATAATTGCTATATGCTTCATACATATGATACTGGTGAAGCTGTTTGTAGCTTTATTTAGTTAGGACACATCACCTTTTTATCGACTTAGAATCACATGCTCGATTTAGTAACCAAAAGAAATTGCATGCTATATTCTAATTGTATCTGCGTTTGGAGTCATTTTGGCTACTTTGGAAGAATATTTTCATCTTCTTTTAATGTTTCCCAATGGGTTTTAGGGACTGGGTGGATTTTTCTGGGTTCAACTGATTGTGACACATTTAGTTAGTTATTGAATTAATTTAGTTTACAACAAGGTTAGACATAAGTCATGGATGTTGGAGTAGTATCATAATTTTCTTTAGAAAGGCGTTTTCTTGACGACTGATGAGCAATTCAGCAGCAGAGGAAAATCTCATTATCAAGGTTATTTTTTCATGCAAGTAATTAGTTAATTCTTGTGTGGCCAGTTTCCTTGCGCTTGATGCAAGTTTTTGGGCTAATCTTAGGATACAGATGTCATGAAGAATAGTATGATAGTCTTATTTGCACTCCCAAGAAAATGGGGTATGTTTGCATTGAGAAGTGGTTTTGGTTTTCATCTTAAAGCTTGCATT
Organism: Gentiana macrophylla; assembly: GCA_026214975.1. Classification (NCBI taxonomy): domain Eukaryota; kingdom Viridiplantae; phylum Streptophyta; class Magnoliopsida; order Gentianales; family Gentianaceae; genus Gentiana; species Gentiana macrophylla. The sequence goes on from CM047810.1 coordinate 97,001,409, forward strand.
TGTCTTTGTATCTTATTATCTGTAATAACTTTGGTCAATGATTACCCAAAGAGTTTAGTCTGCTTCGTAACCTAATAGCGTTACGGTTATATATAGTGATAGGTGATGGGATTAGCTGGGGTCATAATTGTTGGGTAGGGTCTAAGCTAAGCTTATCATCCTACAAAAATGTCTTACAGAGTCTAAAGTTCCTATCCTCAAATTAAACCATATCCTGGAAACATAAGGGAAATGAATGACAACTGCCATTTTTGATTTTTTTTTTGGGGGGGAAATCATGCATTTCATTTCTTAACAAGGATGAAGGATCTCAAAGTTGAGTTTCCTCCTTTTTGGGATCCAATTGGTTTGTGATTGTAACCTCGATTATAAGCATTATTTACCTTATTGTGGGTGCTTGGCTGGGTGTCAAACTTGATTTGAACCATGTTTTTTGCGTTTATTTTGTTTGTGATTGTTCTTTTGGAATTTTTGTATTGATATATAAAACATGCAATATACTGCTCATAGTAATCCACATTTGAGTTCTTTTATACTGTTAGATAGATGGGTATGGGGTCAAATTGTGATTCCACATTGTGCTGTAATATTCATTGTAAAATTTTCTCTAATAGATGTTTGACACAGGGACCGTCTTTTGCTTGATCTATCTATATATGTCATTTGGGGTTTGGGGAGTATTGATATACCCTCCACACTTTGTAATTGTAAGTACTCCCCCCAACCCAAATTATGGGTCTTTTTAGTTTTTTTTGGTCCCATAATATAGGCCTTTCTCCAGAATCAATGCAATATTTACTGCACCCCCCCCCCCCCTATTCTACTAATATTTAACGGCTTTTGGGTTTTCAATGTATGTATCTTTTAAAACCAATGTGAAGTGGAAGGGCATTTATGCCCTGGTACGCTAAAAATTGGATCATTCATCAACTTTACAGAACTGTGTACAAAGGTCTAAAACGACCTTTAATTTAGGATGGAGGAGTATAATGTTGCTTCCGTCATGGATGAAAACTTCACTAATTAAAGAACTTTTCATTTCTGTAAATGGAGTTTTTCGTGTAAAACATATGAGATGAAAAACCTTTTTGAATGCTTTGGAGGGAATGTATTTAAACTTTTAATGTAGGTCGGTGTTTGATTTGAGCCAAAATGACTGAAGTTGTGAATTCGTAACAAAACAGACCTTAATCTTGTGCTTTGAACTTTTATTTTTATGATGTCAAAAAATTAAAACAAAACAGAACAAAGTTGGAAACATACTCTTTTTTTCTCAATATAATTATAATTATATTAAACATAATCATGTCCAAATTCCAATAAACAGTATAAAACGCGTAGATGTTTGCAGGGCGCTTATGTCTGTGCTTTTACTCAACTTAGAATGTAGTTTAGTTGATGGCCATGAAAAGTTGGTAGAGGAAGATGTGAAACTGCATAGTTGCGGAGTAGTCTGCAAGTATTTAGATTGACACACATTTGAGTTTTGCATAGTTTTCACTTTTGCATACAATAGAGGATGTATCTGGTCTGGGTATTGGTAATTAAGTTTCAATCTCAGGCTGAGTCTCCTCGACAGTCCTTTGGCAATGTTGCTGGCCTTGAGCAAGTTGATGGCCACCTAATGTTTGGCTTGTTTACCATGTCTTTGAGAAACAGTGTATTTATTTCTTCTTGTTGCTATATTTCTGCTTATTTGTTTTGCTCTGCAGGAAGCATATTACTTGTATACGGAAAGCATTGCAAGCTGAAAATGTCACACTGAAGAAATATGTTGCTGGCTTGAAACAGAAATTTGGTTTAAAGATTAGAAAACGCCCTCTCTTATCCTCACAAAAGAGGGAGCTGGATGACCGCTTCAAAGACTTGTCCCAACGAGTTGAGTCGTTTGCTTCAGCCAGCATGCAATTTTATGGGAGCACAAGCGATTTTCATGTAGCTCAGATGAAGATGATCTAGATAACACTGATTCTAAAGACAAGCCAGCATATAAAGCCAAAAGTAACTCAAAAAAATCTCCCAGCGTTAAACTGCTAGACATAGTGAGCAATTGTCCTAACCCATCAACAGTTGAGGAAATGACTCGACTGACATCGAATCCTGAAAGTCGTAGCAGCGATAGCAGTACTGAGGATGATAGTAAAGATGAAACTGATCTTGAAGACATCAAGACAGGAAATAATTCCCAAAGTAACTCTAAATCATATCAGAACTTAAAACTGCCAGCGAGTTGGTAATTGTCCTTACCACCGGCCACTGAGGAAAGGCTACGCCTGAGCATCAAACCTGAAAAAAACACATGTGGAGGGAACATCATTGAAATCAGTGATGATGATGGAGATAACACTGATTATGAAGACATTAAGCCTGGAAATAATGCTCAAAGCAGCTCTAAAACATATCAAAATGCAAAAATGATGGACCAAGTGAGTAATACTTCTAACCGATCAGCCTCCAAAGAAATGGCACAACTGGGATTGAAACCTGGAAAATGTGACGGTCATGCCAGTACTGATGCTAATAGGCAAGGCAAAATGAAGAGTGATCTACAAAACAATAAGAGAAAGTTTGACAAAAGAATTGGTAATACTCTTCCTCATAAGATTCCTAGAAGACACCAGGGCGAAACAAATGTTTATACTGCCGAAAAGTTTAAGGAATCCTTCAATCAAGACACGACTGATCTTGCACTGGTTAGTGAATCAACTAGGATGTTCCTGGCAACTTGGAAGGAAATGTGCTGCAACAATGGCGTGAAAGAGGTATTGCTCTTTTGGTTTTTTACATAATATATCCTGCAATGATTGCCCATGCTGCTTTTCCATTGTTTTGTAAATAAAGGAGAAAAAGAGTGGTGTTTTATTGATATGAAAACTTGATTACAATTGGGGACTCTTAGTCCACTTCAATACATTAGAACTAGAACCCTTTCACAAGCAAACTCCTAAATCATAGAGCCGCAATTCCCAACCCTAGGATTACTCTAAACCCTAGGACATACGGTTGCTTTATTAAAAACAAAATTTTACCCTTCCGCCTTGCCTAAACATAATTAAATTTAATAACTTTTTAACACATAATATTCAACACCCCCTCAAGTTGACCATGTATATTCAACATGCCCAACTTGCTTACAAAATTATCAAATCCTAACTTCACTGGAGGCTTGGTCTGCTGATCACCCGTCGAGCGAAGGCAAAAAAGAATACAAATCAACCCATTGTCTAGCTTCTCTCTGATGAAATGCCTGTCTATTTCAATGTGTTTGGTCCGGTCGTGTTTGATTGATCATTGGCAATGTTGATAGCATCTTTATTATCACAAGCTTCGTATGAAGGTTGAACTGAACATGAGTGTCTTCCAGGACCCTCTTGATCTAGAACTCCTCACATACACCTTGAGCCATGGCCCTGTACTCTGCCTCAGTTGTGCTTCTGGCTACCACTCCTTGTTTTTTACTCCTCCAAGTGACCAGATTGCCCCGAACATAGCTGCAATAGCTTGATATTGACCTCCTCTCTTGGAGCCTGCCCAGTCAGCATGAGAATAACTTCTATTGCCCTAGTTGTATTCTTCTTGAACCACAACCCTTCACGTGCAGATCTCTTCAGATACCTTAGGATTTTCATCTCTCGCTTTCAAGATGATGCTCACAAGGATCACGCATGAACCGGCTTGCCACCCCTACAACAAAGGAGATATATCTGTCTAGTATGTGCCGATATATCGAACACCCACCAACCCCGATATCTTCCATGGGAGTTGTATCATGCTTACATTCTGTCATGCCAGTTTCCTCCAAGAGGTTTAGTACATATATCCGCCGAGACACCACCAAACCTTTCTCTGATCTTGCAAATTCCATCCCTAGGAATTATTTCAGACTCTTATGTTCCTTGATTTCAAATTCCATAGCCAGTCTACCTACTCTTGATCTGAGCCATCTGTACTTGGTCATCACCAGTCAAAATGATATCATCCGCATATACCACCAGATTTGTCAATTTTCCACTACTCGACATTTTCACAAACTTTGTGTGATCAGAATGCCCTTGCTTGAACCCCTCATTCTTCAAGAACTTCATGAACCTCTCAAACCGTGCTCTTGGACTTTGTTTGAGTCTATGGAGTGACTTCTTCAATTTGCACACTTTCTTACTAGAACCACATGCAAAACCAAGGGGAATATCCAAATTGACCTCCTCCTTCAGGTTTCCTTGGAGAAACGCATTCTTCACATCTCCAAAGGCCAATCCCTATTTACAGCCACAGACAACAATATCCTTAATGTGTTTAGATCCCCTGGATATGGCCTAGTGGTGAAGGCATGGGTGTTTAAAAACAGCCTGAACAGGAGCGGGAGGTCTAAGGTTCGAACCCCACAAGGGGCGAATCGCTCTTTATCTCCTGTCAATGGGCAGCCTGTGTTCTAAGCTACTAGGTACCCAGATTTACATCTCCATACACCTGTGGGATCGGGAGTATGGGGACCCTCGGGGTAGGGTTTACCCCTTAATGTGTTTAGGTTTGCCACAGGGGAGAAAGATTCTGAGTAATCAAGCCCATATGTCTGGGTATAACCCTTAGCCACTAACCTGGCCTTATATCTTTGCAAGGTTCCATTTGAGTTATATTTCACAGTGAACACCAAAACCCAATTGGTGTTTTCCCTTCTGGCAGGCTAACAATATCCCAAGTGTCTTTTTTCTCAAGAGTTTTCATCTCTTCATAGACAACTGCCCTCCACTCAGGTTTAGTTAGAGCTTTTTGGATATTTTTTGGAATTTTTATATTGGTGTAGAGATTCATGGCTTTTTTATTCTATATTTCTGTGTTAGTACATTATTGTAATAATAAGGATAAGACTGTCATTCTCTTTTATTTTAATTACCGGGTTGTGAGTGGCGGCTGCTCTAAGAGTTTGAATGTAGTAGAAGTCTATTTATAGAAGGTAGTATTTACAAGAAGTTGTAATAGGGAGGAGTCCTCCTTCCCTCAGTATAAATAAAGGAGTCTGTAACCTCTATCAATCAATCAATAATAAAATATTTTCTTCCTGATTTCCATATTTCATTTTTCCACATGGTATCAAAGCGTGTCATATGATCAACGCATATCCATGTATCTACGCGCAGCCATGACTGGAAGCACAACATAGGCTGCATCATCCAATACTACCACTGGATCATCCATACCACGAGATGATCAATCCACTGGAAATGACTCCAGCAATTCATCTTCCTCCATTCTGCTTACAACATAGAGGCTCAATGGAAAAAATTACCTAGAATGGTCACAAACCATGACATTGGCCATTGATGGTAGAGGAAAATTAGGATACTTGACTGGAGAATGCGTCAAACCGGCCGCAGGAGATCCCAAATCCGCAACATGGAGATCTGAGGACTCTATGGTGAGAGCATGGTTGATCAACTCCATGGAGCACTTTGTAGCAAAGCCTCACATGTTCCTGCCAACAGCCAAAGACATATGGAAGATGGTTAAAGATATGTATTCTGATCTAGAGAATACATCCCAAATCTGTGAACTTAAGACTAAAATCTGGGCTTGCAAGCAAGACAACAGAGAAGTCACCTCTATTACACTGAATTGCATGGATTATGGCAGGAATTGGATCTGTCCTATGACAATTCCTGGGAATGTACTGGAGATGGAGTAAAGGCCAAGAAAAGAGAAGAAAATGAGAGGGTTTATGCCTTCTTGGCAGGTTTAGATCTAGAACTGGATGAGGTTAGGGGAAGGATGCTAGGAAAATCTCCCCTGTCTTCACTAAGTGAGGTTTTTGCTAAGGTTAGGAATGAAGAATCCAGAAGGAGAGTGATGCACAGGGGGCCTTCATCTGGAAATTCAGTTGGGGCAGAAAGCTCTGCTTTGGTGGCTAATAAAAATGATCAGAAAGGAAGGAAACCAAAGACATGGTGCGACCATTGCAAGAAATCAGGTCACACCAAGGATAATTGTTGGGTGATACGGTAAACCTGCAAACTGGAAGCCTAGGGGTGGTGGAACAGGAAGCTCAGAGGCAAGGCAGGCTAATCAAGTATCAGGGTACTGGCTCTACTACACAACAACTATTCTCTCAAGAACATCTGGATCAGTTGACCAAACTGATTCAAGCCCAAACCATCCAAAACAAAGGTGACTCTTTCTGTTCCTTAGTAGAAAAAGGTACGTGTTCTTCCTTATCATTTCTTGGTGTCAACCAGTCCTCCTTTTGGGTCATTGACTCAGGAGCAACAGACCATATGACAAGCTATTCACATCATTTTTCAACTTATAAATCATGTGCTGGAAATCAGAAGGTTAAGATAGCAGATGGATCTTTGTCTACTATAGCAAGAAAAGGATCCATCACTATCTCTCCTATCTTAAGTCTCCATAATGTCCTACATGTACCATCTCTGTCCTGTAATCTTATGTCTGTCAGTAAACTCACTTCAGATGCTAACTCGAATGTTGTGTTTTCTGTCAATGTATGTAAAATTCAGGATACTCGCAAGGGGATGGAGATTGGCAGTGCTAGGATGATGGGATGCCTATATCTCTTTGAGGAAGAAGAAGAATCTTGGAATGAGAAGAATTCTGGAAATGCTCGTTTTCAGTCTACTTTTATTGATAGGAATAATATCATGTTGTGGCATTATAGACTTGGCCACCCTAGTTTTTTCTATTTAAAGAAACCGTTTCCAGATTTTTTCATCAATAAAGATCCATCTTTGTTTAAGTGTGAAATATGTGAGTTATCTAAACACACTAGATCATCTTTCCCACCTCAACCTTACAAGCCAACAAAGCCATTCACTGTGAATCATAGTGACATTTGGGGGCCTGCAAGGAAGAGTACACCACATAGGAAAAGATGTTTCACTACTTTCATTGATAACCACACTAGGGTCTCTTGGGTTTCTATTAAAACACAAAGCTGAAGCTAAACAAGTTTTCACAGAATTTTATGAAATGATTGACATAATTTCACTCTAAAATAGAAGTTTTCAGAATTGATAATGGCACAACATATTTCAATTCTATCCTTGGGTCTTTCTTCATCAAACATGGCATTGTCCACCAAAGCTCCTGTGCTGACACACACCCCAACAAAATGGGGTGGCAGAGAGAAAAAACAAACATTCTAGAAATTGTTATGGCTCTTATGATAACCTCTAACAACCCTAAATATCTACGGGGGGAGGCAGTTCTAACTGCCATATATTTGATTAACAGGCTCCCCTCAAGGATTTTAAAGTACCAAACCCCTGTCAGCCAGCTAAAAGTTTTTTACGCCAACACTAGAATAATTCAAGGCCTGTCCCTCAAAGTTTTTGGATGCTTTGCCTTCACACATATTCATCACCAAGGGAAATTGGATCCCAGAGCTAGAAAATGTGTGTTTGTAGGGTATTCCCCAACACAAAAGGGTATAAATGTTCTGATCCACAATCTCAGAAAGTGTATGTCAGCAGTGATGTGTCTTTTTTTGAAGGTCAAATGTTTTTCAAAACTCAAGTTCAGGGGGAGAATTTTAAGGAACATGATTTTTCACAACAAGATTTTTCACAATTTTTGATCAATGAACCCGACAACACTTCTCCACATCATGATGATAACTATCAAGATAGGGAATTAGGGGATCAGATTGCTGATATCCCACTGAGGTGAATACACCTGATCAGGGGAACAAATCAGCTAGTCCTAGTCCCAAGACTAGAATACAAAAATTTCCATGAAAGACTTATTTTAGGAAAGGTTTACTACTCAAAGAGAAAGCTCCTCATCCAAGCACTGAGCAACTTCCCTTCTTAAGTGCAACTCCTGAAAAGAGCCCAGAGACAGGTAATGCTACAAATTCTCTATCATTTGATTCTGAATCTGATAGTCACATTCACTCAGAGTCACCATGTCAGGTTGTGTTTAAACCACTCGATCACTCAAACCAGTCTGATCTCTCAATTTCCCTTAGAAAACCTACAAGAGAATGTACCAAACACCCCCTCTACCCCCTGAGCAGGTATGTCACCTATAACAAACTCTCCCCACATTATCAAGCCTTTACTACTAGCTATCTAATATCCAAATCCCTAAAACCATCCATGAAGCCTTGTCCCATCCAGAATGGAAGGTCATTGTATGAAGAAATTAGTGCTCTTGAAAAGAATGGCACTGGAAGTTGCTAGCCTACTGTGGGTAGACCACAGTGGGGTACAAATGGATTTTCACCGTGTAAAATACAATTCGAGATGGGTCCATAAAGAGGTATAAAAGGTTGGTGGCCAAAGGGAACACTCAAACTTATGGGATAGATTATTCGAAAACTTTCTCACCAGTGGCTAAGCTTAATACTGTGAGGATAATTTTGTCTATAGCGGTGAACTTGGATTGGTCTTTGGAACAGCTGGATGTAAAAAATGTTTTCCTACATGGAAATCTAAAGGAAGAAGTTTACATGGATATGCCTCCTGGGTTTTCTGGCAGAGACAATGGTAAAGTATGCAAGCTGAAAAAGGCTCTATATGGGCTGAAACAAAGTCCAAAAGCATGGTTTGAGAGATTTATGAAATTCCTGAAGAAAGAAGGATTCAAGCAGGGTCAATCAAGATGATAGTGCTGGTAGTCTATGTAGATGATATCATCCTCACTGGGGATGACATGACTGGGATCAATCTAACTAAGAAGAGCCTGGCCAGGGAGTTTGAGATAAAAGAGCCAGGAAGTTTAAGATACTTCCTAGGAATGGAGGTTGCCAGCTCAGACAAAGGATTGGTAGTATGTCAGAGAAAATACATACTAGACCTCCTTGAAGAAACTGGGATGAGTGATTGCAAACCTGCCAGCACTCCTATGGAAGCCAACATCAAACTCGGGAAAAGAAAAATCAAGTCCCATGGACAAGGAAAATATCGAGAGACTTGTAGGAGAGGCGATATACTTGGCCCATACAAGACTGACATATCCTATGCAATGGGTGTTGTAAGCCAATTCATGCATGCTCCTTGTGAACCACATATGGAGGTTGCGTTTCAGAATACTGAGGTACTTAAAAGGAACGGTTGGTGAAGATCTATGGTTCAGAAAAGACACTAGCAGGAGCATTGAAGTATACACATATGCTGACTGGGCAGGGTCTGCTGAAAGAAGATCCACAACTGGGTATTGTAGCTTTGTCTGGGGCAATCTAGTAACTTGGAGAAGCAAAAACAAGGGTGGTGTCTAGAGTACTCTCTCGAATCTGAATTCGGGGCCATGGCACTTGGAGTATGTGAAGAATCATGGATTAAACGAGTTCTAGAGGACTTATCAATGCCTGGTGAAACTACCTTGAAGCTTTACTATGACAATAATCTTTGTCATTGATATTGCTAATGATCCTGTCACAAAGATGACAAACTAAGCATATAGAGATTGACAGGGCACTTTATTAGAGAAAAATTGGATGATGGAGTGATCTGCATGCCATTCTTGCCCTCAACACAACAGGTTGCAAATGGGTTGACCAAAGCTTTGCTAAAGCCTGGATTTGATGGGTTTATAAGCAAGTTAAACATGTTGAATCTCCATGCTTAACTTGAGGGGGAGTGTAGAGATTCGTGGCTTTTTTATTCTATATTTCTGTGTCAGTACATTATTGTAATAATAAGGGTAAGACTGTCATTCCCTTTTATTTAAATTACCTAGGGTTGTGAGTGGCGGCTGCTCTAAGAGTTTGAATGTAGTAGAAGTCTATTTATAGAAGGTAGTATTTACAGGAAGTTTTAATTGGGAGGAGTCTTCCTTCCCTCAGTATAAATAAAGGAGTCTGTAACCTCTATTATAAAATATTTTCTTCCTGATTTCCATATTTCATTTTTCCACAATTGGATAGATTGGACAAAAAGCTTGGTACTGAGGTGACAACTTTCATAAGACACATATCCGGTGAGAGGATATGAGAGAATGCTTGGTACATTATCTAACTGGTTTTTTGAGGGCAATAGGAACACTTAGGATAGGATCATTGGGGTCAATTTTGGCGAGAGGTGGCGGGGGAATCATTTTTTCGATTCTTCATCGTGAATTTTCTGTGTGTTCGAGAATGATTACTGCTTTTGAGTCGATCTCAACATCTTCACCTGGCTGAGATCCTCGGCCAAGTGCTATTGTGAGGGGCATTGCTTTTGAGAGAAGGTCCTTTTCTAGAATAAGTTTTCCTTGGGAGTTTTATATTCTTGCCATAAGACTTATCTCTGAGCTACTTTCCTGATCATCCCTTGCAGGAGAAGGTGGCTTAGTTACATGGTCACTAGTTTCCTTATTATGATGCACCTGCTCTTAGATCGGACACACTGCACCCAGGCACCCTATGTCAAGTAAAACAAGCAAGGAGATTCATATTCGTAATCATGTTCATTGGAGTACCCCGAACATGAGTTTCATAAAACATCTTGTCTTCAAAAAGGTCACATCACTAGTGGTGTACATTTTCTTCGGGTTGGGGATCAAAACACTTGTATCCCTTCCGAGTTGAAGGATACCCTAGAATATTCACTTCCTAGACCTACGGTGGCTCTCCATTCATTGAAGATCTTTGGGATTGGATTGATGACATTGAGAATTACCTTGAAGAGACACAACCACCGGAAAGGCTCAAATACCAAATAGCATCATATACAATTATAGATGAAGCTGAGTGTTGGTAGCGTCAATTGGAGCACCACAGATTTTCGTGGTGGAGGATGAAGCATTTAATGGCTAAAAGGTTCATACCTGCCAAGTGTTCGAGGAAATGCCCGTCTGAAGATTGATTTCTATAGTTAAGTAGCGTAGCAAGAAGCCCCTAGCCTCCTCCGTCCCTCGGGACCAACAAAGGGTAGTACCGTCTCTCTGGCCCCGTTTTGGTGCACTATTGGAGAGCTCACTGGGCCCAAATAATTCAATCGGAGTAGTTATGGAACCATACCACATAGTTCCAAAAACAACAAAAAGTCGCAAAAAGAGTAGTCAAAGCATGGAGTATAAGCACGATACCACAAATGGATTTTACCATGCCACATGAATTACTGAGATGAAAGCAGCTTCAAAGACTTACAAAGCGTACATGGCAAATTGAAAAATTGTTTAAATAAATTAGAAACAAATTCTTCAAATAAGCAAAACTTGGGTGGCCTAGTCTATAGTGCCACCCCATTACATCTTTTTCATGCATATAGCTAGAATTGAAACTAGGAATGGAAACATGATGACAGGAAGTTTGACTATCACTATTGAGAACAAACAATCCAGAATTGACTTTAGCACTCGTCAGTCCTCCTTCGAGTCCTTCGAGTAGCATGTTCTGAAAATAACACTTGTTAGCTTCAAAGGTGACATCCCAGATTAAGGTCTTGAGTGAGTTTACTAACGAGATATTAAATTACAATCTATGTTAGGGACATAAAAAAATCATTTAATTCACAGATATTGGAAAGGTGCAAAGATCCTGTTCTAAAACATAAGAGCAAGTGCCATAAACAATTCTTACTTTATGGGTGGTTCTGCTCACTCTGTAGTCTTTAAAAGAGCTTTATTACCAGTTATATGAGAGGAAGCACCTGAATCCATGATCCGTGTGTTGTTCCTATGTTTGGAACTTAGAAAGCGAAATTGACATATCACTGTGAGTTGTCATGACAAATTCAGACTTGTTAGATGGTGGAAGTTGTTGATTTAGAATGTTCTTTAGGGCATCAAGTTTTTCTTTGCTCAAACCTCGAGACAGAATCTGCAGCTTTTGTGTTTAGAATCTACATATTTTCCATAGGACTCGTCTCCATATCTAGTACGCTTTCAGTTGTCCGGTGTACGATGGATCTTCCAACATTTATCTCTCGTGTGGCCTGTCTTCTTACAAAGGATCGGTGATAGCGAGAATACCTATTTCAGATCCAGCAGGAGTTATTCCAGAGAGTGGTTCTTGATTAGAAATCTCTTCCGAAGAAGATGAAGTACCATTGGTAGTCGTTTATTGGGGAATCCTCGAAACATTATCCAATCTGTTTAGATTGGTTATGATAACAGTAAAAATTTAGTAGTTTGAAGAGATTGGAAGAACTAATTCTTCTATATTAAAAGGTGAAAGCTCCGTTTGAATAGTTACGAGGAGTAGCACAGCGGCTACATTCTAAATCTGGAGATGCAACAATCTTAATGACGATGAATCACCCTAATCAGACTATTATTGGCTAGAAATGCCTCTAAATTTCACGAAATTTTATTATACAATTTATACTTACTTTCTACAATGCTACTCCTGTAGCATTGTACCTGTAGTTTTTCTCGCATGCATGCATCTGTATTTGCTTGAACATGAGTGAAACCCAATTTTGTGGCGCACAATTACTTGGACAAACCTTTGTCAAATTATGTTTGGCTATGGAATTGTTGTATTGATGAGATGGTGTAGAAATTAGGAAGATAAAGAGAGAGAAGAGAATATTAGGGCATGTTTGGTAAACACATTAAGTACTTATTCAAAAAAAATTAAGTGGCGGTTAGAATTAGAAGTGTTTGATAATATTTTTAACATATCTTAATTAATTAAGTGTCACTTAATTTTATATGTAAAGAAATTGGAAAAATTCAACGCATGGTGGAGCTCTTAACGCTGAAATCAAACTGCCGCACTTGTTTTTTTATTTTTATTTTTTATTTTATTTTAAAAGTGGGTGGTTTTTTTTTCAGGAAATATTTTTTAAGTTTACCTTTTTTTTATATGTGTTTTTCTTAAATGAGCTTTTAATATTTTTATGCTTCTCATGTCAATACCTTTCGTATAGTATGTATCTTATTATACTGAATAAAGTATTAAATTTTTTTATTTCTTACGAATCTGTTTTCCTTTTAATTTAATGTAGTATACGTAATAGTACATTTTTTCATTAAGATATGATGTATTATTTGAATTGTATATAAATAGCAAAACTTATACATGCAATCTATCATAATAAATGTGGATATATATATATTAAACATTAATAGGCATATATAAAATTTTAAAAATAAAACATTTTCTGCTTTCATATTTATAGTGTTACCAAACAGTCTAATCAGTTTCAGTACTTAAATCATTCAGATACTTAATGTATTCAGACTTCAGACTTCAGATTTCAGTTTTAACAAACGGCCCCTTATTCTTCTTATTACAAATGAGCTGTAGAGCTGAGTATTTAAAGAGTTTACAAGCTTTAGACAAAGACTTAATGACTAGGTGGCTAATAAATGGGTAGTTGGGAATTAGGATATAAAGACATAACCGGCTAACACTTAACGACTCTATACAACTTTATATAACCGCTGTAATAAAGTGTAATACAATATTAATAGATGTGAACAAGAAGAATAACTGAATAGAATAATTCTTATTATGTCTGAGTTATTACAAGAGTGATTAAATAGAGAGATTACAACGGTTGGGAAGATAATTAAGGCATAGAGCCACTAAAGGTAGGTTTGTAGTAAATGCAGATTAGTCATAAATGATCTAGTTTACTAACAAATTGTAATATACAAATTTGTAGATTAGTAAGGGTAGAAAAGGAAAATAACATAATAATAATAATAGAGAGATAGAAACCGTATTCTAACACTCCCCCTCAAGATGGAGAATGTAGAGTCTTCATTCCCACTTTGCATCGAATGTCTTCAAAAGGTTTCTTGGGCAAACCTTCTTTGGTGAGAGCATCACTAGTTGATTTGCAGAGTCGATGTAAGGATACAAATTAGACCACTTTCAATTTTCTCTTTGATGAAGTGCCTGTCCACTTCAATGTGTTTTGTCCTATCATGTTGGATAGGATTATGGGCAATCTTGATGGCGTGACTTGTTATCACAAAGATAACCTCATAGGATGTTGTATCTTGATGTGTGTGTCCTTCGTAATGATATTGATCCATAGTAGTTCACGATTCCAATAGCCATAGATCTCAATTCACCTTTAAGCACTTGACCTGAGACAACATTCTCGCTTCTTGCTTCGCCATACACCTAGATTTCCTCCAAGATAGATGCATAAACTCGATGTAGTTTTGCCTTCAATAGAACCAAAGATAGTCAAGATCGGTGTAGGCTTCCAAAACAGTGTCTATTCTTTTGAATAAGATTCCATGTCCAAAGAGCCTTTGAGATATTGTAGTATTCTTTCAACGACTTGAAGATGAATTCTCCTTGGATCCTGTATAAACCTGCTAACAACATTCATAGCAAAAGCAATGTCTGGCCTAGTATGGGCCAGATAGATCTGCCTTCCCACCAACTTTTGATAGTTCATTTTATCAACAGGACTATCATCAGGGGCATTATCAATTTTGTGATTGTAGTCTATAGGAGTAGAGGCTGGTTTACAGCCAAGTTTTCTAGTATCTCTTAGTAAGTCAAGAATATACTTATGTTGGGAGATAAAGATCACATGTTTTGAGTGAAGGACCTCAATCCCTAGGAAGTATTTCAACCTTCTCAGTTCCTTAATTTCAAACTCTTTGAACAGGCAATTCTTTAGTTTGGTAATTTCATCAAGATCATCACCAGTGATGATGATGTCATCAACATAGACAAGGAGGATTGCCCTTTTTCCATATTTACTCACTTTAACAAATAGAGTATGGTCACCCTGACTCTGTTTGTACTTAAGAGACAACATAGCTTTTGTAAATCTGCCAAACCAGGCTCTAGGAGACTGTTTGAGCCCATATAGGGCTTTATTTAGCTTGCATATTTTCCCTCTTTTGGTTTCAAATCCAGGTGGGATTTCCATGTACACTTCTTCCTTTAACTCCCCCTGAAGGAAAGCATTTTTCACATCAAATTGCTGTAAATTCCAGTCTAGATTTACTGCCAGGGATAGGAGAAGTCTGACAGTGTTCATTTTAGCAACCGGAGCAAATGTGTCAAAGTAGTCTACTCCATAATTTTGAGTATACCCTTTGGCCACAAGTCTTGCCTTGTGCCTTTCAATAGATCCATCAGATTTATATTTGATGGTAAAGATCCATCTACATCCAATAGGTTTAGTGTTTTTGGCATATCAACAATATCCCAAGTCTTATTCTTTTCTAGTAAGTCTATTTCAAAGAAATCATGGCATCTCCACTTCTTTCTTTACAAGCTTCAAGAATATTTTTAGGAATTTCATTAGAGGACATAGAACTTAGGAAAGCTTTGTGAGATTTAGAAATCGATAAGTCAAGAAATTTTGGATAGGATGCTTAGTAGTACAAGACCTAGTCCCTTCCTAGTCGCAATAGGAATGAAGTACTCTTCCAGTGAGAGTGACAAAGGGTTTCTGCTTTCAGAACACATTGAGTTTGATTTTGAATGGGATCATGAGTGTTTTGATCATGGCTATCCAAGACAGGGTTATTCAGATCACAAGGAATAGATGAAGTTTCTCTGGATAAGTTTAGATCCTGAGGCCTTGACTTCTTTTTAGTGTAAATGATGATAGGTTGTTGACTGGTAGGATGGCTAGGTTGAGTTGGATTCGATTTCGATAGAGTGTATGGTCCCGATCATTCTGTTGTGACACCTCGTGGCTTGTTATAGGGTTGAGGATGTCGGGTGATCATCATCTGTTCCTCTATTTGAATAGACCCCCAAAATATAGAGCCTTGAATACTGTAAAGAAAAGCACCTACCCCTAACAAGATTAAGTGAATACCTAAAATTGTGGTCATTTTATTTCTATCTTTCCATACATAACCGAAAAATGGAAAAGATTCTTCAAGCGCCTCAGACCCGTGTCGCATGATAAATACTTGAATTAGGTTGATTACTGGGACTTTGATAAGAAGGTTGTAAATCAAGATCAAGAAGGAACATGTCCCTAGCTTGATCATCAGTAAAATTCTCCCCGTGAAAGTGTGAGTAGGTATTTTGATAGTAGGGAGCACTTTCATTGAAGGTAACATCCCTAGACACAAAGAACTTCTTAGTAGAGGGTTGATAGCATTTGTACCCTTTTTGAGCAGAGGAATACCCTATGAAGATACATTTAAGAGCCCTAGGGTCTAACTTCCCCTTATTCTGATTATGAATGTGAACAAATGCTTCACATCCAAAAATTCTAAGAGTTAATCCATCTGAGATGTGAAAGGATGGATGAAACTGTTTAAGTATGTCAGTAGGAGCTTTATGATCAAGATTTTTTGAGGGTAGTCTATTAATTAAGTGTGCAGCAGTTAATACTCCCTCTCTCCAGTAACATTTGGGAACATTGTTTTGAAACAACAATGCCCTAGTAACATTTAAAAGATGACCATTTTTCCTCTCTGCCACACTATTCTGTTGAGGGGTATTTACACATGATGATTCATGTATGATTCCCCCTTGCTTAAGGATGGGTGACAGAGATTGGTTAAAGAAGTCCTTAGCATTATCAAACCTAAAACGTTTAACTTTTACCCCAAATTGAGTTTCAATCATTTTTAGATAGTTAGGTAAAATCACAGAGACATCAGATTGATTTTTTTAACAAGTAAATCCAAGTGACCCTAGAACAATCATCCACAAAGGATACAAACCATCTAGCACCAGATATATTAGGGACAATAGATGGTCCCCATACATCACTAAGAATTAAATCAAAAGGTGTTTTGAACCTTTCTGGATGATTGTTGAAAGGACTTCTCTTATGTTTAGCTAGCTCACATTCATAACAATGAAGTTCTTCAAGATTAATTCCTTTAAACATAAGAGGAAACATTTGCTTTAAAACATTAAAGGAAGGATGTCCTAATCTTTTATGATAAAGCCAAATCTTGTTAACAGAACTAACACTACAAACTGAATGACATAACTTTTCAGGTTTAGCTCTCCCCTTATCCCAATCAAGATAATACAGCCCATCTCTAATCTTAGCATGTCCAATCATCTTCTTCCCCTCTAGTTCCTGTATCAAACACAAGTCAGAGGAGAAAATGGCACAACAATTGGCATCAACAGTAAGTTTCTTTATGGATACAAGATTGGTTGACAGTTTAGGGACATGAAGAACATTTTTCAATATAAAATCTGAATTTAATCTGACTGTTCCTTGTCCTGCGACAGTTGCAAAAGATCCATCAACAACTGTGACCTTTTTATTGCTAGGACATGGTTTATAATCAGTAAATACAGAGTGAAGATGTGTCATGTGGTCAGTGGCTCCAGAGTCCACAACCCATGACATTTCATCATTGTCAAATAGATTAGATGTACCCGAGAGTGCAAGATTGCACTTAGGTGATTCCTCCAAGGTTTCCAACAACTTTATAAGTTTTTGAACTTGAGTTGGATCAAGATCCCTAGGAGCATCCTGTCCCTTTGCTTCATCCTTGACCATATTGGCAGAATTAGGCTTATCAGCAGACCCATTGTTGCCTTTTCCATGAAGCTTCCAACAATTTTCTTTGGTGTGTCTGTTTTTCTTACAAAAGGTGCAGAAAAGAGTCTTTTTCTGGATTTTTGGTAGATGGCCTAGTCACAAAGTTATTTCTTTCACCCTGTGACTCCTTGGATTCCCATTTCTTTACAAATTTTTGCAAAGCAAAGAGTGAGCTTTCTTCAAAGGTTTGTTCAAGCATTACTCCTCTTCTACCTTCTTCACTCTTACAATGGATATTGTGGTATTGAGGAAGGAGATCGTCTTTCCTAATATCTCGAACTCTAACAAAGATCCACTCATTGTTGAGCCCAACAAGAAAGGTGTAAATCCTGTCCTTTTCATTGGCTCGTTGGATAATAGCAGCATCATCACTACACTTGATCTTAATGACTGATAGTGGTCATGCTCTTGCCATAGACCTTGTAGATGATTTGAGTACTCGGTGATAGTCTTAGTCCCTTGTTTGGCAAATGATATCTTCATCTTTATTTCAATGATCCGAGTTGCATCATTGACTTTGGAGTAAGTTTGTTTAGCCGATTCTCATATGGCCTTTGTAGATCCATGAAACATGAAGGGTCGACTTATATCGTATCATGGCATTCCATAGCCATGACATTATCATTGAATCGGCTTCATCCCAGCAGCAAACTTTGGATCACCTCATAGGGGCTAGAACCAGCTAAATGACTAAGTTTACTCTTGCCTTTTAGATATGTTCGACAAATTGAGACCATTTAAGGTAATTTTTTCCATTCAATCGATAAACTGATCGAACAGTTGAAGTTCGCTTTGACCCATATATTTTTCATTATTTGATGATTCTCCGGTGGTGATACCAAATGATTCTTCCATGAAAAAGACGGGAAAGGTGAAACGGCGAAAAGTAAAGAAGAAAACGACTAGCGCTCTGTTACCTTGTGAACAAGAAGAATAACTGAATAGAATAATTCTTATTATGTCTGAGTTATTACAAGAGTGATTTAATAGAGAGATTACAACGGTTGGGAAGATAATTAAGGCATAGAGCCACTAAAGGTAGGTTTGTAGTAAAGGCAGATTAGTCATAAATGATCTAACCCACTAACAGCTGTAATATACAGCTGTAGATTAGTAAGGGTAGAAAAGGAAAATAACATAATAATAATAATAGAGAGATAGAAACCGTATTCTAACAATAGACTTAATAACATGAGTTTTAACTTATAGATGGAATCATGCAAACTGTATTCTCTAAGAGGTAAAAACAAATGATAAACATTTCTTGAAGCCTGTTTCAAAATATGGACACTGCTTTTGTCGAAACACCCTGATGTTTCTCCGTGAATTACTGCATTGAAAGTTTCAGTACAGTTTGCAACCTAATGAGAGTACATATGCTTAGCTGATTGTCCTCATGTGGTACAGGTTGTGGAGAAGATGCTTGAGTTGGTGAGGTTGAAGAAGAAGAAGAAATTTAAAGCATATTTGCTATCATACCCTTTTGCTGGATTTCTTGATATTGCTGTAGGTTCTTCTTGCATTTGCCCATTTTGACAGTCTTTATTCATATTTGATTGATTATATTCAAGTGTGCAAAATGTGGTTTCCCCTATTTTATTTTCTCTCTTTGATTACTGCTTGATTTGCTTAACTATGTGGATCTGTGATACAGTGCTGCCCAGTATAATACATGATCTGTCACCTTGCCACAATTCTTATGTCGTGTGAAACAGTTACTGGTAAACTGTTTCAGCAGTTATATGTGCATTTGTTAATTTCTTTGATTCGACGAAGGGTCTTGGAAAAGCAACTGGTTATTGAGATAACACTCTTAGTTTTTGTTTTGTTTTGTTCATGATAAGCTGGAGAAAAAGAAGGTTAGAACACATAGTAGGCCTAAACGGTCGATCCTTCCCTGGGGCTACTCTACACCCTCTTTGTTTTCCCCAACTCTCTTAGACCCCTTGCTTTATGAGTTGCTGTCTAATCTTAAACCACGGATGGGAAAATGTCAAAGGTGCAATCTGCCTTTCAGAATAATCACCTTTTGATCTCTTAAAGGTTGTTTCTGTCAATTTTTAAAACTGTAAAAATATATTTCTTGTTCTCTACCCTCCTTTTTATTTCCTCTCTTCGCTTGCTTTTCTTTTCCCCCAATGAGTAATCCTTCTCTCTTGGGCTCCCATATTCACTGTTCCTGTCCACCCACACCTCCTCTTTTTGCCCCTGCATTGGGATGTTTTCTTGGACTAGGAGACAATCCTTTATGATCCTTTTACTGGGAAAACACCTTGTGCTTGGGACAGGAAATATTGCAGATGAAAATAGTGGAGTTTGAGGAAATAGATGCTGGCGTTGTAATCTTGGCGCGGATTTTCGCCTCTAAAATTTAAGGAAGCATCTAAGTTGACAAAGAATTCTCAATTGTCTTTTATTCCCTACCCCTAGAATTCGTTGAAAATATCTGGTTACCGTTCATTTAATTGGAGAGGTTTGTTTTGGTCTATTCTCTCATATTTGGTCCTCGTATCCCTGACCCAGCCCATGCATGTGAAGGGGCAATATATCACCATGAATTCTATTTATTAGGAAGAAGGGAAGTGTAACGGGTGGGGGAGGGTTGGGTGTTGCTCAGTTGAGGATGACACAAGGAGAGAGAATACATAAAGAAAGGGGAAAAAAGAAAAGAGGGATGCTCACATCATTTGATTTTTTTTGAAAGAAAACCCTTTAAAAGTCTGCTCTAGTTGGATTCAACCAAAATCAAAGGGGTTTGAGGGTGTGTTGGAGACTGTTGGATTCTATGGGTGTTTTTGTCTTTTATGGTTTTTTATATTTTGTAGGGTTTAAGGTTTAGATGGCCGACCCAGCAGTTATGTTTTTTTTTATTCTGTTTTGATTCTGTATATTTCTAGTAAGGAAAGTCTGATTTGATTTGATTCCTTAAAATAAAGGATTTTGAATCAATCAAGACTCTAGGCTTTTTCCCTATTTAAGTAGTGACAGTCTGCTTGTAATCAATCAAGTTTTTTATTTCAATAAAACAGAAAGTTCTCCCCTTTAATTTTAACATGGTAACAGAGCTAGGGTCCCTCTAAAACCCCAATTTTGGACTATGTATCTCATAGCCGCCATGGCCAGTGAGCAGTGCAGTGGCTCGTCCATTCCAACCTCCGGAACCACTGGACCAGGAGGGTCCAGTACCGGAGAGGAGGGATCTGCAAGCAGTCTCTCCTCCAATCTCCTATTGTCAAGAAAATTGAATAGGGCCAACTATCTGAAGTGTTCCCAAACCATGAAATTAGCCATTGACGGAAGAGGGAAACTCAAATTTCTCACTGGAGAAGCAAAGAAGCCAGCAGCAAATGATCCCAAACTTGCCACCTGGAAATCTGAGAACTCCTTGACAATGGCTTGGCTCATTAACTCAATTGAGCCGACCATTGCAAGGCAACATATTGTAGAAAAAGATAGGAGGAAAGTAGTATTTTATTGATAGTTCCTTATGGAGAACATAAGGACAGGTTACAATATATAAGGGAAAAACCTCCAACAGCTAGAAAACACTGCTCCAACGGCTATGAACAAGGCTAACGGCTAGAAATGTTTTTCTCGGGCAAAAACAGAAGTAGATAAAAACAGGAAAAATATCCTAATTACATCATTAGGACACTTAAGAAAAGAGAGAAAAAGATATTAAACTATAGTATTAACCTATATTTTAACACCCTCCTCAAGCTTGGTCTGTGGATAGAGTAATGACCTAGCTTGCTCCTCATTCTCGTGAATATAGGTAGAAGCGCATCCCTTAGTAAAAATATCACCACTTGATCTTGAGAGGTATGAATTCAATGTCGATGTCTTGACCTTCAACCTTTTCTTTGATAAAGTGTCTCACAATGTCTATATGTTTGGATCTCACATGATGAATGGGATTCTCGCACATGTTGATAAGCAGACACATTATCACAAGATAGAAGAATAGATGCTCTTTCTTGATGTGTAGTCAACCAGATCTTTTGAGCCACAATCCTTCATTAAATACCTGGGCCAAGGCCCTCAATTCAAATTTCTCTCAGATCGCTTCTAAACCACCGGTTGTTTCTTACTCTTCCAAGTTGTGAGATTTCCCCAAAAATAGAGCAATAGCCGTGAGTAGATCTTCGATCAATCACAGAACCCGCCCAATCAAGATCCGTGAAGACTTGGATCTTTCTATCTTTAGATTTCTTGAAGATAAGACCTTGACCAAAGAGCCCCTTTTAGATACCTCAAAGATCCTACGGACAATATCAAGATGTTCTTGACAAGGATGATGCATAAACCGGTCGACTGCACTCACCGTGCATAGCATATGTCCGGTCTAGTATGAGCCAAGTAAATCAATTTTCCCACCAGCCTTTGGTATCTCGCCACATCCACAAAAGGCAGATTTACTCTCCTTTTCCAACTTCACCTAGGGTCAATAGAGTGAGGCGTGTTTGCAATCAAGCATCCCTATTTCAATAAGTAGATCTAAGATGTACTTTCTTTGGGATATGAAAATCCCTCCTTAGATCAAGCCACTTCCATTCCAAGGAAGTATTTCATCCGCCCAAGGTTTTAACCTCAAACTCCTTTGCAAGACAATGCTTTAGGGATTCAATCTCAGGGCATCATCCTCAAGATGATAATGTCATCCACATATACAATGAGGATGACTCTTTTCCCAAAGAGAGACACCTTGGTGAACATAGTGTGGTCACTTGACCTTGTATGAACCCAAGGTTCTTAACAACTTTGGTAAACGACCAAACTAAGCTCTAGGGACTGCTTGATCCATAAAGAGCTTTGTGTAATTTACACACCTTATTTTCTGCTCCTGGATAGTCAATTCCAGGAGGTAATTTTAAGTATACTTCCTCCTTTAGGCCATTTAGGAAGGCATTTTTCACATCTAGTTGGTGTAAGGGCCAATCTAGATTCACAAAGAATAGATAGGAGCACCCTGATGGTGTTTAATTTTGCCACTGGTGCAAAAGTCTCCTGGTAATCTATGCCATGAGTCTGAGTGTAACCCCTAGCAACCAATCTAGCCTTATGCCTATTAATGGTACCATCAGAGTTGTATTTCAAGGTGAAAATCCATTTGCACCCTAATGCTTTCTTTCCTCGGGAGAGAGGTCGTTGTCCAAGTGTGATTATTCTTTAAAGCTTGTAGCTCTTCATTAATCAAATTGCTTTCCACTCAGAAACCTTAAGGCTTCATGGATAGAGTGAGGAATATTGTTTTTATCCAAGCTTTGTATAAAAACTTGATAAGAAGTAGAGATATTGTCTATTGCTGTGAGATTATATAAAGGATATCAAGTGCAAGCCCTTGTTCCTTTTCTCAAAGCAATAGGTCTCGCCATCATGGTTAACAAAGTGCTAACAGATCTTTCTGGTGATTCTGAGGTAGTAACATCCTCAGATTGACCTTGAGATGTGTCATAAGATTCGTAGGATCAACATCCTCGTAATGAGGTTGATGTTCTTGATTTTCAAGATCATTTCTGCTTCTTCTAGTATAGACTAGTTGAACAGAGGTCTAGGGTATAAAGGTTTGGACTCAGATTGAATGAGTTTTGAGTATTATCGTGGGTAGTGACATCCCCTTGATTTATACATCCTTTGTCCAAAGAGTGCAAGGTACTAGACTCATATCCCATCCTTGAGAGGAGGAAATAAAATCATGTTGGATTCCTTCTTGATGAAAGAAAGGTTTTTCTTCAAAGAATGTAACATCAATGGTGTTAAGGAACTTTCTCGGTTTGAGGGCGTAACATTTGTACCTCTTTGTCTGGAGAATAGCCAATAAAGACACACTTGAATGCCTTCAGTTCAAGTTTGGTCCTGTGGTATTGTGTGGACATACACAATACATCCAAAACCTTAGATGGTAGAGTTTGTATCGTGTCCTGATGCTATGCTTCAGATAGAACATCCACAGGGGTTTCAGATAGAACATACTAAGACCAAGATAAGACTTAGTATTTTGAAACACAAATTGATTTTACTTTGTTTTGCCATACAAACCCAACAGTAGTCTTGTTCATCACAATCAAAACTCTGTACATTCTTATTGATAAACAAACGAGGTACGAGCCTTTTAGATACAAGAAATTGGGGTGACCCAATCTATAAAATCGCATTCTTATTGATAAAACAATAGGGTCACTATTATTACAACCAATGTAACCAAAGGATTATTACAAGAGCAAAGATTCTCGCTTATTCAGAGAGCCGATGTTAGCAAAAGCGCAAGTAGAGAGGCCGTAAGTAGCACTAGCATTGCCAATCATCTTCCCAGAGTTGGTCTCCTCGTAGGACACATTTATTCTCATGAAACATCACAGATAATTTTTGTCTCTTAACCATTTATTAACGATAAGAGATTACATGAGATTTGGGACATAAAGCACTGATCAAGGATCGATCCTTGAGAAAATGATGGATCCTATCCCTTGAACTTTGGAAGTGGATCCATCACACTTTTCACAAATCTTTCCTTTTACAGGAAGAAGGGAGTGAAACAACCCTTATTCCCAAATATGTTCAGAGGCACCGTAATCAACAATCCATTGTTGTTGACCATGGTCGATATAATGTAGAAATGAGAGTGATTACAGAGTGTGCCACGTATGCGTGTGGAAGTGTTTGAAGGTGTGCCGAGCTGGAAATGTAAAGTAAGAGTCTTTTAGACCTCCATCCTGCTCACGAGAGAAGCGAGAGACTCCTTAGAGTACCTCACTCACGTGAGCAGATAGAGGACCTCGGGACTCCTTTCCTGGTCCCAATTCTAGGTTTCCAAAGAGCGGGGCTTTCCATAAAGCTTCCAAAGCAAGACTCCTGTGATGCCCAACTTTCTTGCAAAGATGATCACGAAAAGGCCTTTCCTTCTGCCCTTTTGAGACGGAGCTCTTTTTGAAACAAGAGCAGAGGCAGGAGCATCAGATTGAGCGGTAAGACCGATGAGGTTGAGTTCCCAAAGATTAGTTTTCTCTACTTTCCTCATGTTTGACCTATGAGAAGCGCAGACTTGAGGCTGTGAAGAGGAGATTTGCCAAGAATCCTACCTCACACATCGCCTGACTAGGGTGCAATCCCATTGTGAATGAAAAGACCTGTCCATTCTCGGATTTCCTTGTGAATATTTGCATCAAGTAGGCACTTCCATTTGTGATCACCGAAAAGATCAAGTTGTTGCCGATTTTGTTCAACTGGTTGTAAGATCGAGTGACTTCTTGATCACCCCGCTCGATCCTTCAATTGAGATTTTAGATCATGATGGTCGATGTGTTGTCCTTCTTGAGTGGAGTTCATGAACAAAGAATTTGCATTTCACCATGCAGTGTTGTAGAACACGGTTCTCACTTTGCTCCTGGTCATGGACCCCACAAGCCATGACATAATCACATTGTTTTCAAATTTTCCATTGCCTCGCTTGAGGATCATTTTCAAGAGTTCAAGAATTTCTCCAATTAAGTATCCTTCCTCGCTTCTTTCCAAAGAATGAACACGAGCAGGGATCTGCACTGAGATGGTAGTTGTTTCCATCGAATTTGTGGTTTGTGAGGAGGTGTGAGTTATCATTGCTACCTCCATGATTGAGTGTAACTCCAGTTGAACTTGAAGCTGGAGTTATATCAGAGGATTCAGCAGTAGTTGCCATTTTTGTGATTTTGAAGAAATCTCAGAAAATGGGATTGAGGAAGGAGAAGAAGATCTTTAGGTACAAGACTCTGATACCATGTAGAAAAAGATAGGAGGAAAGTTGTATTTTATTGATAGTTCCTTATGGAGAACATAAGGACAAAGTTACAATATATAAGGAAAAACCTCCATCAGTTTGTAGAAAACACTGCTCCAACGGCTATGAACAAGGCTAACGGTTAGAAATGTTGTTTTCTAGGCAAAAACAGTAAAGTAGATAAAAACAGGGAAAAATATCCTAATTACATCATTAGACACTTAAGAAAAGAGATAAAAGATATTAAACTATAGTATTAACTCATATTTTAACACATATGTTCCTCCCAATGTACCAAGGACATCCGGGAGGTCACAAGAGATGTATTTTGACTTAGAAAACCCTCACATATCTACGATTTGAAGACCAAACTGTGGAATCTCAAAGAGAATAAGGATGTAACCACTTAATATAATGAGATAGTAAGTCCATGGCAAGAATTGGACCTCTCATGATGACAAATTGGGTATGTACCAAGGACAACACCAAATTTGAAAAAGGGAAGAAAATGAGCGGGTGTACTCATTCCTGGCAGACTAAATCCAACCTTGTATGAGGTGAGGGGAGGATTCTTGGAAGGAAGAGAGACCATTTCGAGCGGCAACAAAGAATTCAGAATCAAGCATTGAGGCATCAGCTTTAGTCTTTAGCAAAAGGTGGTGACATCAAGGGAAGAAGGCAAAAGCTGATATGTGATCACTGCAAAAAGCAAGGCCATACCAGGGAGAACTGTTGGGGCATACATGGTAAGCCCCCAAACTGGAAACCAAAGGGGCAAGCAGGAGCCGGTGAAGACACAAGTACGGCAAATCAAGTGTCTTCTGAACAAGGTGATAAGCCCCATGTACCTCTGTCCCTTGCTATGGATCAACTAGAGCAACTCACTCAACTTCTGGCCAACCACACCAAATTTCAAGTGCAACATTGCAGACTCTGGTAATTCTTTTGCCCTCTCAACTTTATAAACCAGATCCGAAGCACATGACCTCCTTCTTTGAAAAGTTCTCATATCTACGTAGTGGAGGAAATCAGAAGGTAAAGATAGCAGATGGATCCTATGCTGTGATTGTTGGCAAGGATCGCCTCTATCTCCCTTCCTTTATCCTCCATAAGTTTTACATGTTCCTAAACTATCCTCGCAACCTCATATCTCATAACAAGTTGGTCTCAGAGGCCAACTGTTATATAATGTTTTCCTCATCAAGTAAGTGTGTGGATGGCCTAGGTTTTGGATCTTTGGGGAGGGAGATTGGCAATGCTAAAGTGGTGGATGGCCTATATGTTTTGGAAGAAAGTGCTGCCGAGGGAAATAATGAAGAACCTAGGACTAGATGTTACAATTCAACTTTGTCTAATTGTGAAATCAAAATGTGGCATGCTAGGCTAGGAAATCCCAGTCTTGGGTATTTAAGAAAGATGTTTCCAAAACTTTTCATCAATAAAAATGTTTCTGATTTCCATTGTGAAGCGTGTCAAATGTCTCCAAAGTATAAACGGAACACCTACCCTTCACAGCCCTATAAACCTACCAAAACGCTCACAATCATTCACAAAGATGACTCGGGTTCCTCTAGACACCATTTTGAATGGACATAGATGGTTTGTTTCGCTTATAGATGATCACTCATGGGTAATATGGGTCAATTTGCTAAAAGACAAATTTGAGGTAGAACAAGCCTTCAAAAGGTTTTACAACATGAGTTTGACACGCTTTCACACCCTATTGAAATACTTAAAATGTATAATGGCACCGATTATTATAATAAAGGCTTAAGCGAATTTTTCACAAACCAAAGGGATCATCCATCAAAGCTCGTGTCAACACATCCCAACAAAATGGTGTGTCGTAGAGAAAATCGACTCTCTCTTCTCGGGCAAAGAAAGTGGCCTAACTACCTATGGGGAAGCACTCACATCGCAATTTATCTTATAAATAGGGTTCATCAAACCTATTGATAAAATTTTAGAGTCTTTTCCTAACACAAGGCTGATTCAAGATTTGCCCTTGAAAACATTTGGATGTGTGGCCTTTGCACATGCATATAATCGTGGCAAATCCTAGTCCACAAAATGCACCTTTGTAGGTACTCTGATAGAAAAAGGGTTACTAGTGCTTTGACTTTGTAAAACAAAAATAATAGAGACAATGGATGTCGCTTTTTGAGGACCGAATGTATTTTTAATCAAGATCATCTTCAGGGGAGCACTTAATGACTCTTGAAGATGGTGCATATTTTATGTACTCAATACGGGATTGAAATGCCTAGCATACCACATACTGCTGACACGGGAAACAAGGTGATGAAGGGTTTGGGAGCTCTATTGGAGGAAAGTCCCCAAAAGATCAAACTCCAAGAACTTTCAAGTCTCAGAATCGGTTCAAAGGATCGACTTTTTTCAAGAAGTATCCTAAATCCACCACAAATAAGGAATCGACACTCAAGTCGACTAAGATCTGTGACTCAGAGGCATCCGAGCATACCGACAGCAGTGGAGGGGAACCATCCTCTTCAACCTCAGAAATAACTTCAACACCCTTATCACCCTTGTCAAAAAAATCTCCATCAAACTCAAAAGCAAACCCTAATGAGCATCTCCTATTGGATGTCCCTATTGCAATCGGAAAACCCCTTGGGGAATGCACCAAAACACCTTAGTACCCTATACAGAGCTACCTCACCTACACAAACCTTTCACCTCACATCAAGCCTTCATATCCAAAGATTTCAAAACACAAAATTCCTAGAAATATACATAAGGCTCTCTAAATTCTGAGTGGAGGACAAATTGTATACGAGGAACTCAAGGCCTTGGTAAAGAGTGGCACACGTGGAGGTGACTAATCTACCAAAGAGAAAGAGACCAAGAGGATGTGTGGGTGTTTACAATAAAATACAGAGTCGATGGTGAAGTCTAAGGAGAGTCCGATATAAAGGTGCAATATCCTGTGTGTACCTACTCCGAGAGGTATAAGGCAAGGCTTGTAGCTAAGGGGTATAGTCGACATATGGCATTGACTACTATGAAACCTTCTCACCAAAGGGCCAAGTTAAACACAATGAGGATTATTTTTGCAATAGTTGTAAATCTTGACTTGCCATCAGATCGCTTGGATGTAAAAAATGCTTTCCTCCATGGAAATATAAAGGTGGAAGTTTTATGGAATTACCACCAGGTTTTGGCCAAAAAACAAAGTGTGCAGGTTGAGGAAGTCTCTTTATGGACTGAAGCAGAGCCCAAGGGCATGGTTTGACATGTTCGGCAGCCTGGCCTTCTTCGAGAATTGGCTTCAAGCTGCGGGCACTCCGATCATACCTTGTTTATAAAAAAGGGCACTGATGGGAAGGTCACAGTTCTTGTGGTATATGTGAATGACATCATCCTAACAAGAGATGACGCGGGAGGGATACACCACGCCAAAGAAAGGCTCAAAAGTGAGTTTGAGATCAAAGACCTATGGAGACTATAGTACTTTACGGGCATGGAAGTGGGTAGATCGATACAAAGAAGATGGTGGTTTCACAAAGAAAATATGTTCTAGATCTCTTACAAGAAATCGGACTGTTAGGGTGCTAGCAGCTTGGACCCCAATGGAAAGCAACCTAAAGTTAACAAAAAGGAGGGATGAAGAAAAAGAAGTTGATAGGAACATTATCGAGGTCAGGTGGGTAAGCTCATATACCTTGCACACACAAGACCCGATATCTCTTATGCATTGGGGTATGCCCTGGATATGGCCTAGTGGTGAAGTCATGGGTGCGTAGTGCACCTCTAACCTAAGCCGGAGGTCGGCGGTTCGATTCCCGTGAATGGGGTTGATTTCCGATTGATAACACCCTTCAGTGCAGAGGTTTCAAAGGCACTCCATGTTGGAGCTACTAGGTTACCTGATTAACCTCTCCTCACTTTTCTGTGGGATCGGGGGTGAGGGGACCCATAATGGTAGGGTTTACCATTTTTTTTTTCTTATGCATTGGGGGTGGTCAGTCAGTTTATGCACTCCCCAGGGGAGTCCCATTATCAGCCGCGATCAGATTCCTAAGGTACCAAGGCGGAACTGCTGGCGAGGGACTGCTGTTCAAGAAGAGTCGAAAAGAAGTATTCAAGCCTTTACATATGCTGATTGGGCTGGGTCTAAGGAGAGTAGGTCCACCACAGATATTGCACCTTTCTCTTGGGAAACCTTGTAACATGGAGAAACAAGAAGCGGCATAATGGTGGCTAGGAGTACAACCGAGGTAGAGTTTAGAGCCATGGCTCATGGGATATGTTAAGAGTTGTGGGTGAAGAGAGTTCTAGAAGATCTGAGCTTGAATCCAGAAATGCCTATGAAGCTGTTCTCTCTGACAACAAGGCTGCAATTGCCATTGCCATTGCCTATGACCCAGTACAGCATGTTAGAACCAAACATGTGGAAGTGGACATACACTTTATCAAGGAGAAACTAGAATCAGGGGTGATCTGTATTCCCTTTATGCCATCTGCCCAGCAGACAGCTGATGGCGTAACAAAAGCCCTAATAAAGCGTAACTTCAAGACTTCATGAGCAAGTTGGGCATGATCAACATCTATGCTCAACTTGAGGGAGAGTGTTGAAGACTGTTGGATTCTAAGGGTGTTTTTGTCATTTATTGTTTTTTTATATTTTGTAGGGTTTAAGACTTAGATAGCCGACCCAGCAGTTATGTTTTTTTATTCTGTTTTGATTCTGTATATTTCTAGTAAGGAAAGTCTGATTTGATTTGATTCCTAAAATCAAGGAATTCAATCAATCAAGACTCTAGGCTTTTTCCCTATTTAAGTAGTGGCAGTCTGCTTGTAATCAATCAAGTTTTTATTTCAATAAAACAGAAAGTTCTCCCTTTAATTTTAACAGGGTGTTTTTTAAACCACCGTGTCAACATGTACCTCCAGCATACCACTGGGTATAAAGTTTTCCTTAAATTGAACAAACGAAGTAAACCATAATAATGTAAAACTTCCTTTATGCGTAATAAGTAGGCTTGTTATGAGGCCAATGGTCCTCCCCATAGGAAAAAGTTGCAGTTTCTTTTGTGTCAATATAATTATTTAGTATTTATATTCAGTAGGTTTTGATTTGATTGTTGCAGATGAAGTCTATTAAGTTTGGGTGGTGGGATAGTATGTATGATGCTTTCCAGAAGTTGAATTGCCTAGGGACAGTCAACAATGTGCCCGGGATTCAAACAAGATGTACAGGCATAGAGGTTGAATCAGATGAAGATGATGAGTGTATTTTTGTGAAGAATTCTTCAGTGAATGAATGTGGTGAGTATATTAGATTTTCATAAGATCAACATCTGCTGGTGTGAAAACTCTGATAATACGTTGTAGATTAGCAACAACCTGTAAGGGTTCCCCCCTCCCAGCATTGCCTACTTGTCATTTTTTGTTTTGTTTTTTTTTTTCCGGACAAACTATATTATTTTATTTGGATGTTGAAGGTACATTGATGGAGCAAAAAATCCTCAAGTACATTAGAGAACTATCTCATTCAGATTGTGTCAGAATCGATATTAAGAAACATTTTTTTTTTATGAGAATTTTTTTACCCTTCTCTAACTGACCACAATAATCCTTAGACCTTCGATAACCTTAAGGCTCCGAACTTTGATTTCTTTATTTGTTTATTTTTTTGGTCTCACCTGTCATGCCTATGCCCATCCACACTGGGCCACCTTAGCTCTCTTATGATGGATTTAATGTTCACTCCCTCCCTCTGTATCCTCATGATTATATCTTCTGCATTTGTGGTCTGCAGCGGAATGGATTGTGAGTTTGTCGTCGTGTGTTTTAGGGCTTCTTTTGTGCTCTGTCTTGGGCTAAAGGCCGGGGATATAATATAAGAGGATGTTCGGTGAATTCGTTGGTAAAATAGGGTTGGGAAAAGGGTTCCAGGTTCATTTTATCAAATGGACTTCATATCATTTTATACACTGATTCTCTAGAAATCAACGATCCCTCTTTGCCTGCACACGGTGATCAAATTAATTTAAGTACAAATCCTTCGTGTACTTATTTTTTGTTCGTCACAAATTGTTATTAATCTACTTATCGTCCAAACAGAGGTTATATAGTTCTTCACTGAGGGTCGTTATCCATCCAAGACCTTTTAGCTTGTCCCTTTGCCAATAAGGGATAATCGTACTTTCAGTTACTAATTTTCCTTACTTTTGCACCATTTCTCCACCAGAGGATAAGCCTTGTCAATCACTAATTCTCCTTATCCTGCATCCTTATCAGTGTATATCAGGTTGTCTGGAATGGTGGTTAATTTCTACTTGCTCATAAGAAAGTTGTTTGTCTGGCAATGTAATCAAGTTTGCCTCTGTGTGTGTGTGTGTGTGTGTGTGTGTGTGTGTCTGTTTGAGAGAGTTGTGCTTGGTGCTAAACTTCAAAGCAGCCCGGCTGCTATATGGTAAAAACTTTCCTCAATGGCTCAATCTTCTCCAAAACCCTGCATATAACCTCAATATTGTGATGATTTCTTGAGTCACTCTAGGTTAAGCTCTTTTCCTGTTGTATTTAAGTCCTGCCATTTCTCTTCTTCCCTATCATATAGGAGGGATGGACGGACTGTAGGCAATCCACGCCTGTCTGAGGATCTTGTACCATGCCTTTTTGGAGAAACAACAAGTGAAAAAGATTGTCAGTTTGTATTAGTCATTTCATTGGAGGTGAAAATTTTCGTGGTCTGCACCCTGCTACACGAATCCTTCAAAGAGGAGCGTTTTTGCGTGCTCATGTGTATATTATTAGTGGTGAACACACCAAACACTCTGCTAAGCAACTTTAGGTGCTGAAGTCACCATTTCATGATCGCGCTTTTGAGTTTAGATTTTAGAAGTTGTATCTGCGGGACTCCCATTTTTTGCTGTCTTGGTAATTTCAGCTGTCTAAAATTATCAAATGGAATTTAAGTCAGTGGTGTGATTATCTAAAATTCATCATTGCCTCTTGCCTAATCCACTCTTATCTATAATAACCCAACTATCTTTAATGGGTAGAGATGAGTGTGACGTTTGAACTTATGGAGCCCATTTTATGCCATCCTGCAATACCAGCTGTATAAAGGATGTGATGGACATCAAGTCTTTGATATCTCATGTCTGATTGTCTAAGTTTAGCCACTCATTAAAAAAATATATGTCGAGCCATACTATCTTTTTTTAATGGTAGAGTCTAGATATGTCTTAAGTCACTACTCACTAGGTCCTAAAGGCAAGCATCATGCAAGAAAAAATACACGTGGTCCTGTTTGCATTATATGGTTAATTTCATTTACAAAAATCAAAGAAAAATGGAAAAAGAGCTTGTGCTATTTACATTACCCACCTTTTCAATCTTTTCTGGATGCCTGGCACTTAAAACAATTGCGCATATCCATTTAGGTAATGGGTGGCCTGGGTTTCCATTTACTTCTGCTATCAATACTTTTATTTAGGGTATTTGTGTGTGTAAACGAAAATATTCCAGATTATACATTAGAACAACAGCATATAGCTCAATCACAGGAATCTTTCAAGACAAAAAATTCCAAAATATCGAGTGCATTGTACCGCAATGATCGAATTTAATTCAGAATACTTGTTTGCAACATGGATCATTCTCCTTTTTTACTGAATAAACCTTTTTAATACGGACTTGTTTTCTGTTTTCAGGAATTAATATTGATGATATCATAAAGAAGATTTTGTCGTATTTTATGGAGGATGATAACTTGGGTTGTGCAGAGTCAAATATAGAAAATAGATTATCATTCTTGCGAAAGTTGTGCAGCTGTGAATCCTGGATAAATGCAGAGTTCTCTGTGAAAGAGTTCCAGTGTTTTGGTTATGGAGATTTTGTGACATTCTTGGAGAAATATTTTCACTTGCTACCCGATGTGCTGCAAAAGTCCTTGGAAGTTGAGAATTCTGAGAAATTTCATTTTATGGCTTGCATGCTTCCGCTTCAGTTGGAGGTATTACTGTCGCAGGCTTCAACTACTGTTTGGCAAAATCACAAGGTAAACAAGCAAATGATATTAAAGCTGCTTGGAAGACAGTTTCCTTCTTTCTGCTTCAAACCGTGGAAAATAATACATTGGTAAGTTTCAATGGCACGCTTGAGGCCATGAGGAGAATGTCAGCCCGAAGTCTGTCTTATTCTCTGCAACTTTATTGAAAGATAGTGGTATAGAGGACTTTGGAGCTGCAAGTAATAACATGTTGCTTGATTCTGCTGATTTTGAAGTCAGTGTTGGTGATAATGCAAGGAATATTAGATCGGTCACGACTAAAGATGCCATTGAATTGTTATCTAATGCACCTATGCTCATGGATTTGGAGGCCTGTTCACATTGGGACCTTTTATACGCTCCTTCTCTTGGTCCTCTTGTGGGATGGTTGTTGAACGAGGTTAATTCAAAAGATTTTCTTTGTTTGGTGTGTAAGGGTGGAATAGTTATCAGACTTGACCATTCAGCTACGGTCGATTCATTTTTAGAAGTTATGATGGAAGGATCCGCATTTCAAACAGCAGTGAAATTACTATCTTTGTTGGCACTATATGGGGCGAACTCAATGCACCATTATCTCTCCTGAAAAGTCATTCAAAGAAAGGCTTTCATGGTTTAATTCATAATTCTGGTAAAACAGAATTGGATGACTATGACGATTTGAGTTCCCTAGCAAAGCCAACTTCTGGAAGAAATGCATCTAACCAGTACGCAAACCTGGGGATCAAGAAATGATCTATTGAGGGAGAGAAGTACATCTAATAAAGGATTCGTGTTGCCTCAAAGTTCATACTTGATTGTCTAGGTTTTCTTCCTGCAGAGTTCTGTGGCTTTGCTGGTCGATTTTACTGGCTGGCTTCCAGTCTTTTGTCAAAGATGCTCCTTCAGTCATCCTGAGCGAATGCAAGCGAGTAGAGCAACGTGTCACTCTTCATGATGTGGGGTTTTCACTTGGTATAGCTGAATGGATCAATGATTATCATGCATGTGTCTCTTCTGGGTGGGCAAACTTATTTCCCTCTTCTGAGTGTTCCTTCTCAAAAGCTGGGGATTCCATTATGAATAACACTGTTGAGTTAATGCCAGATGCAGGGAGGGATTTCCTCCTCCTATATGTTGTGAATCAGTCCACATCAAGGAAGGCCAGGTTAGTAGTAAATGTGAAGATGCCAGAGACATGGACTGCATTAACCAGGTTCCTGTCCATACTCCAACCATTATTATTGAATCTATTAGAAGAGATGAATTTGGGCTAGATTCAGGAATATCAGTGACAGAAAGTAAAATGTTAAAGAAGCAGCATGCTCGTTTAGGCAGAGCTCTTCACTGTCTGTCTCACGAGTTGTACTCTCAAGATTCTCATTTTCTGCTAGAGTTGGTATGATATTCTTTATCTATCTATTTATTTGTTTATTGACGAGTGTAATAAGAGAACTGTATAAACTCTTCTGTAATTACAAAGCAAGAAAAAATGGTTTAAATACTGAACCATCAGAATGCCAAGAGTCACTTTACAACTGTACAAATACGGCTGTAAATTATACAGCGGCAAATTACCTATCTAATAAAGACAAAAGAATCTTCCAACAGCTATATATTAAATACATGTCGGAAGAATTTAATAGATTGTGTCTAATAAGTGTTAAGTATCAAGCGCTTACCATTTTACTAAGACCAATTGGTGGTAGTAAATGCGCAACTTTATTTCTTTATACATTTAAGAGTGTGGGCGATCTGTCCCAACACCCCCCTCAAGTGTTGGCAATCTGTCCAACACGTGCACAACTTTTTTTCAAGAGTGTGGGAAATCTCTCCCAACATCCCCTCAAGTGTGGGCAATCTGTCCCAACACTTGCACAATTTTTTTTAAAATATTGTTCCAACCAGGGTTCGATCTCATGACCTCTAGCTCTGATACCATGTTAACAAAAAGAGAGGAAAATAGGATATTTTATTGATATATTTTTTCATAATTACAATGACTGGAATCCCTTTCTTAAATGGGAGTAGAATCAATGTCTAGAATCTTGATTGATTAGGACTCCTTGATTTTAGGAATCAGAATCAATCTTACAATAAAAACAGAATAATAACAGAATTACTTTAAATAAGGAAAGTCAGAATAATGACAGAATTATTTTAAATAAGGAAAGTCAACTTCCAATCTCACACCCTAATTTGTCACTGAATGACAAAAGCACCCTTGTCCTTCAACAATAAGTAATAACATGTTTAATAATCACATATTTAATATTTAATATTTAATTTTATACGCTCTCAAGCTTGGTTGTAAATATTGATACAACCAAGCTTGAAATGCAACTCTTTGAATCCACTTGATGGCACAGGCAGTTGTTAAGGCGCTGTGCCTAGGTGCTAGGCGAGGGTTCACCGCCTTGATCCAGGGCAAGGCGAGCAAAATGTGGGGCGGGCCCCTTTAGTCATGCTTAGGCGGTGAAAAGGCGCTGCCTTGTGCTGTTTTCAGGATAGATGTGTCATTTCTCTAGTAAAACCAAAAGTAACACTTAATTAGTGTACATATATTTGGTGACATTGAGAAACCATGATTACACTTTAAAAACAGTTGGTTCCTGATGAGCATATGTCAGAATGAGCATAAATGTTAAGTTTTTTCTATTTTAGAATGTAAAGATATATTAAGATAAGGCTATTCTAGTAGAATAATTGAAATTTTATTTCTGCCATCAAAATTCTGTAATTGTTGTGCTTCTTCATCATCCCTAACGAACGGCAAGAGCAGATCCTTAAGTCTAATCCGTAGTATCTCGTGTTCCTGTTTCATGTTCATCTAAATTTCCGTTTGCTAGTTTATGTTTTTGGTACTACTTTTCACTCATTATGGGTTGCTAATTTATTTGCTTCCTTAACTAAATCATCTGTTATTCTGCTAATACACATTCTCAATAAACTTGTGAATTTTGCTTTGTCCTGTATTTTGTTAATGTGTTAAATGCCTAAAACTTGTTTGTGGGGTTCATCAACTAGGGATTCGGGCGATTACCTACGCATCGCCTAGGCGACCCAGGCTTGCCTAGGGTTCACCTAGCGCCTTAACAACACAACTTTGGTGAGAAGACCAGCAACTTGATGTGTAGAGGGAACATAGTGAAGATAGATGTCTCTGCAATCCTGTCTTTCTTTGATGTAGTGCTTATTGTTAAAAGGAAAGAATATATTTCTTATTATTGAATGTAAAAGATTACAAGAGTTTAAATAGAAGCTTACAGGATAATCATAACGGCTAGCTAATTAAATAGAAAGCCTCCTACGTTTCCAGATGTGATGATGACCAGCTGAGACAGATCAGCTGTGTTGAATATCAGCTGTGTTGAATATCAGTTGTGAATCAGCTTTGTTGAATATCAGTTGTGTAGAGTGTCAGCTTTGTAGAGTACCCAGCTGAGTACATGACCATATATTTTGACACTGCCCCTCAACTTCAATCTATGTCAAAGATTCTGGGTGTTAGTCCGTGAGAGATATAGAGTCAGGGTAGGTTTTGTTGAGGATTTCAATAGGACTGAAGCTTCCTAAGGTTATAGAGGGAGGTCTATTAATCAAGTAGGCAGCAGTCAGAATAGCTTCTCCCCAGTTGTGCTTAGGTACATTCTTCCATTCTGCCTAATTAGGGTTTAAGAAGTCGGCTCCTGATTTTCAGGGATTTGATTGAGTCTAGAATGTTTGTCTGTTTCCTATTTAAAGGGATCTATGGCTCCCATTTTGTGATCATTAAAATATCAATAAAACAGAAAGTTTTCTCTTTTTTCTCTACAGTTCCTGATATTGTTGAGAATTCAGTTGTTCATCCATACTCACTTCTCCACCATCCCAACATAAGAACTGAAGTTCCTCTAATATTTCTCCCCTGAACTTCAGTTTTGCTGAAGGGGTTTGTTCAAAAATGTCACATCCATAGTTTCAAACAACCTTCTTGTGTTGGGACACTATTATATCCCTTTTGCTGGGAGAACATCCCTAAAAACACGCTTGATAGACCTTGGCTCCGCTTTTAGCTCTTTTGTGTGAGTATAGATGAACAAATGAGGTACATCCAAATACTATAGGTGAAAGATCTGATGAGAGGACAACAGCATGTGGGAGATTGTCAATGAGGCTTGTCTGGGAGTTGTAAAGTCCAGTTTTCTGGAAGGTAAACGATTGATGAGGTAAGCTGAGCTTAAGACAGCCTCCCCCAGAGATATGTGGGTACTGAATTTGATATTAGAAGGGCTTTGGAAATTTTTTGACAGATGGCGATTTTTTCTTTCAGCAATGCCATTGTTTTGAGGGGTATTGAGCATGAAGTGAGCTGAATTATGCCATTTTGTGACATATAGGTTTGAAGAGGCTTAGTGAAAGATTCTAAGGCGTTGTCAGATTTTAACACTTTTACAGTAGCATTAAATTGGGTCTTTAATCATGGTATGGAATGCTGTGAAAATAGTTTCAACCTCTGATATGGGAGTGTGATCCATCAGCAATCTTCATTGTATGCGTCACATTCTTGGCATGGTATTCATAGACTAATGATTTGTCTCCAGTCATGTGATCTGAGGCCCCCGAGTCTATGATCCATGGTCTAGAATTCTTTCTGCAAACACTCATACCTTTACTTATACTACCTTTCTGAGCATGTAGACTGGTAGATGGTATCTTTGGTTCTGAGCTTGATTGCAGAGTGCTATTGTTGTGAAGTTGACGAAGAGCTTCCAGTTGTTCCTTGGTAAAAGGACTGGCTTCTGCTATTTCTGGGCTGCTACCTCCTTCAGCCACAATATTTGCTCTGCTAAACTTTCCTTGATTATATTTCTTTGGCTTCCAATTGGCAGGTTTGCCATGAAGATTCCAACACTCATCCTTTACATGACCAACCTTGTGACAGTGGTCACAAGTAGATTTTTTCCTCCTGAGATCTGCTTCTAAGGGATCTATTGTCTGAGGCAGAACCTTCAACCAATGTCTCTGATTTTACCCCCATCATGATCTTCCTTCGACTCTCCTCTCTCCTCACTTCTGAAAATACATCTCTAAGGTTAAGTAATGGTTTTGTAGCCATTATCGTATCCCTTACATCATCAAAGTCCTTATTTAGTCCAAGAAGAAACTTGAATATCCATTTTTGTTCAGTTACTTTACAAAACAACATATTGTCCTGGTGGCATTTCCATTCATGGCACTAAAATGTTTCCAGCAGTTGCCAATTCATGACCAGGGTGTTAAAAAATTGAGTTACATCTTGATCCCCTTGTTTGGGATCACGACGATGGATTCAATTCTGAACAACTCAGATATGTTGTCAGAACTTGAGTAAGGTTTCCCGCGCCGCTTCCCACAAAGCCTGTGCAGTCTCATATAACAGACAATTCTCCCCAATGTCCGTGTTCATTGAATTAATGAGCCACGGCATGATGAGGTTGTGTTCATTTTTCCATCTCCTATAGCCAGGATCATTCTTGGCTGGTGTTGGGATTTTTCTGGTTAAGTATTCATTTCCTCTACCACATATTGACATTCTAACAGACTGTGACCATTGAAAGTAGTTCTGTCCATTGAGTTTGTGGTTTGTTATGGGGAGAGATATGGCTTCAGAGGTTCCTGAAATTTGAGTGGTGGCTGAAGTGTTCAACTGGTTTATTCCTCCAGTTGAAGAGCTCATTTGTTCAGTCGCCATTATGTGTTTGACCATGGAGGCGATTAGAACTAGGGTTTAGGCTTTGATACCTTGAAGAAATAATAGGAATGAATTATTCTTCATTAATTCACTGTACAGTCAAGCTATCAGCAACTAAGACCCTAACAACTTCCTTTATTGAAGGAGCTAACTAACAGAAACAAAATACGCAACAAACATTTAAATAAATTACAACTTAAACTGAACAGACTAGATAATTATCTCCGATCTTTGAGGAGAAATTCACAATCTTTATCGGATGATTTACAATAAATTGGCTATAAGCTTAACAACTCTAACAAACTATGCAACAAACTAACAAACAATCCTAACAGCAAGTTTAAAGTATATTTAGTATATACAGGATGTTATTCTGATTTTAAATTTGGTTATAGCCTACAGCTCTAAGCATTACCTAACTGACGAACTTGCTAACTTTGGCTCCGATTTCCATGCTCCCTCAACCTGGGTGGTGGATATCAGCCAAACACAACTTTGAACTTATTACTTCAAAGTTACTACTTTGAAGAGCCTTCATAAGAACATCAGCCTTCTGAAACTTTTTATGAATGTAGCAAGGTTCATGTGATCTGATGGGAGATTAAAAAAAGTTAAAGCTAGTAAGTCAAATTAGCTGAAAAGTACATCTCCATCCAGAATTTAGTTTGCCAGCTGGAAAGATGAGCTGTCAGGGTCCAAGTGTTGGTCACTGACTGCAGATCGTGGAAACAGCAGCCAAACCCTCCCTTGAGCTTTGACTAAATTATTCAGATTTGCTCACTTGCCAAACCTCTCTTTTGCTGATTGTGATTCTTAGTGTGTCAAGATTTTTCTGTCTTCTGTAGGTTTTTTATTTGTGAGTAGTTTTGAATCCTATGTGTTGTTTTTGCTTGGTTCTCTCTCCAATATATTTATGTTTTTCTTGCTCAATGATCCTCTATTCATTCAGTTTGCAATACTAACTTCCTTAACCTTGTATATGACAGGTTCAGAATGCTGATGATAATATGTATCCCCAAGATGTCGAGCCCACGCTTGTTTTCATTCTTCAGGGCAAAGGGGTTGTCATCCTGAATAATGAGATAGGATTTTCTGCAGAAAATATCAGATCCATCTGCGATATTGGGAATTCAACAAAGAAGGGAAGCAATGCAGGATATATCGGCAAAAAAGGGATTGGCTTTAAATCAGTGTTTCGGGTATAATGGAAGGATGTTTATATTATGAGTGTTTATTTTCTAATTTTTTTTGCATGCATGAACGTGAGAATTTTTGTGATGTGCAAAGGTCAATGTTGAGAGAAGGGCGTTTATGTCTTTTTTATGTTTAAAATTACGGGGTTATGTTCTGTTTTATTATATCTTTTCCAATCTGTTTTTTTATGTCTTTGATGCTAAGTTTAGGTAAAAAAGTTGTTAGGGCTTTGTAGAAATATTAATTTGTTTATTAAGTACACTAAAAGGTATACTTTGTATTCTGTTAGTTGAGGATTAGCAGTTTATTATGCTGACATTTATCGGTCAGTCTCCTAACCTACCAACCGCCTATTTTCTCTTTCTTCCAAACGGCTACCATCTTGTATCTATTTAAAGTCTTGACTTCTTCAGTTAATAATAAGAAAGAAATTTTACATTTCACTTCATCTTCTTCTTCTTCTTCTTCTTCTCTACTTGTTATTTCTCTACATGTTGGAGCCTTTCTTGCTCTACTTTTTTTTTCTTTCTGAAAACATGATGTCAACTTCCGCAATTCTGACTTTTCATCTGCTGAAAGTGCTCTTCCACCTTCTGGAATGGCGGAGCATAATTTGTGTCTCCATCACCAGTCACCGACTGAATGGAAGTAACTATCTACTATGGTCTAGAATCATGAAAATGTATTTCACTGGCCAAGGAAAAATTGGGTACCTTAATGGTGAAACCCATCAACCTGCAGCCAGTGATACCAAGTTTGCCAGCTGGTACACTGAGAATAATCTTATTATGTCTCTCCTCATTCGCTCAATGTCTCCAGAGATCAGTGAAAACTTTATCCTTAATGAGTCAGCCCATGCAATATGGACTGCTGGACGCGAACTATACTCAAAAAAGGATTATACTAAAGAGGTTCGCGAGATTCAGGCTCAAATTCAAGAATATAGACAAGGAGATTTGAACGTCACTCAGTATTTCCACTTGTTGTCCAGATCTTGGCAACAACTTGATCTATTTGAGGACTTCTCATGGAAGGACCTTGAAGATGCAAGGAAGTACAAGTAATTTGTTGAACGAAAACGGGTGTTTAAATTTCTTATAGGTCTTAATCAATCCCTTGATGATATCAGGGGAAGAATCTTGGCTACTAAACCTCTGCCATCTCTAAGAACTGTTTTTTCTGAGGTTGGGCATGAAGAAAGCCGCAAGAAAGTCATGATGAAAGGGTGTAACAACTCTGATCATGAGGGATCTGTCTTGGTATCAAAAGGGTTTTTACCTCAAAGTCTTTATTAGGGAGCAGCTCTAGCAACAAAGGATTCATCCCAGTGGAACCATAACAACGGGAAGAGGAAACATCCTTGGTGTGAACACTGTAAAAAGGCTGTTCACACCAAAGACAAGTGCTGGAATCTTCATGGAAAACCTGACAATAGGAAACCAGCCAATCAGGGAAATAAAGCTATGGCAGACATGTTCAGGCTGAGAACAAGAGTCAAAATGAATCTGCCAACTTCAGAAAGGAGCAAATTGATGCCTTAAGTTATCCTTGCACTATGTTCCCACCAAATCTCAAGTGGCTGACATTCTGACAAAGTCTACCACTACTGCCGCGTTTCAAGAGCAAGCTTGGTTGTATCAATATATACAAGCAAGCTTGACGGGGGGTGTAGAAACAATAATTTGTTTATTATTGGTTAGTCTTCTATTTTCTTTCTTCCTAATGGCTACCATCTTGTATCTATTTAAACTCTTTAGTTCTTCAGTTAATAATAAGAAATAAGTTTTACATTCTACTTTGTCTTATTCTTCTCTACTTGTTATTTCTCTACAGGCTTCTAGGGTGTCTGTCCTAAAATTTTGGAGTTTGTTTTACTCAAGGCTCTAGATTTTTCCTATTTAAAGGCTTGACCAGCCTCATTTTATGTAATTGAATTATAAAATATATTATTATTCCTCCTATCTTTCTTTCAACATGGTATTACAGCCTAGGTTTCTCGAAACCCAGGCCGCTAATATGAATTATAGGACGGTGATGGTGGGTAGCAGGATTAGCACTTCCTTTGGAATCTGTACTCAAACGTGGGAAATTCTTTACATATTTATGAGTTAAATACATGACTCTGGAATCTGAAACAGGAGGCCAAGGATGTGACTACAGACTACAACAAAATAGTTACACTTAGGCAAAAATTGGACCATTGTCATGATGATACATAAAACTGCGTGGGTACAAAATTTAAAAAATGAGAAGAAAATGAAAGGGTGTACTCTTTCATATTAAGGCTGAATCAGGAGTTACATGATGTAAGAGGTATAAATCTAGGAAGAAGACAATAAAGGCATGAAGCAGAAACTCTGGTGTGACCATTGCAAAGAACAAGGTCATACTAGGGAAACCAGCTGGGGTATTCATGGAAAACCCCAAAACTGGAAGCCCAGTTGTGAACGGGGAGGAACTGGAGAAGCAAGCAAAGGCAAACAAAGCAACATTTGAACCGGGTTAGAAGAGTATGCCTGGAAATCTGCTCCTTACACATGAGCAACTAGAGCAACTCAGCCTGTTTCTCTCAAACCAGAACCAAATCAATTCGTCCAAATAGGAATTAGAAAGGGTCTATAATTTGATGACAATTTATCACAACTCACAAAATGGGACAGGATATCTAGGGCCACAGGCCCTTTTGGTTGTTTGATAGCTATAGGAACATCAAGAAGGGGTTTCCTCTTACCTGTTACAGATTCTGACTCCAAGAGTGATTCCTGCTTATCTCCTGGATTCATGGATTCGGATTGGTCCTGTAGAAGAGGCTGCCCATCGAGTTGATTAGGTGCTTCAATCGCTTGCCTGGACCGCTTTCTTGTGATAGACCTTCCTTCGAACTTTTTCAGAAAAGGAGGTTCATCTTGAACCTTCCTTCACCTGTTTTTGTTTCATCAAGATTCTTTATCTCATAAT
Source organism: Gentiana macrophylla (assembly GCA_026214975.1). Taxonomy (NCBI): domain Eukaryota; kingdom Viridiplantae; phylum Streptophyta; class Magnoliopsida; order Gentianales; family Gentianaceae; genus Gentiana; species Gentiana macrophylla. The sequence continues at coordinate 97,044,413 of CM047810.1, forward strand.
TCTCCACATTACTACTCAACTCTTCATCTAGGCAATCCAGGGTTTGGAAATTAATCATAGACCGACTCTCCCCTTCCTTTTACGAGTGAAAACTAACTCTTGTTCAACAGAAGCCACATCCAAAGACACATAGATTTTACTGCTCTCAAAATCAAGACACGTATAACCTTTTGACAAGAATTATAACCCAGGAAAACACATCTCTTTGACCTAGATTCCAAGCTTGGTATGGTTGTGTTGTACATGCTCATTTGTTATATCAATAGTTGCTTTGTTGTCACAAAAGAGACACATAGGTAAAGACAAAGATAGCTTCAGATCTTCTAGAACCAGATTTATCTTAGAGCCTCACCGATTCCTTGAGCTAAGACTCTGATCTCAGCCTCAAAACTACTTGTAAGAATGAGAAAATTATTCTTCAACATTAAGAATAGAAAGGTAAAGCTCATCAAAACTCTTACAACTAAGCCTCTCCTTTCTATAAGAGGAGAGAAGTCCAACGGCTAGCTGGATGAACAAGAAACACTGCTCCAACGGCTAGTGGGACAAGAGGAAACACAAATAAAAAGGAGGGAAAAGAAAGCCTGCTAGTAAGCCACTATTTAACCCTTAAGTGGGACCAATGAAGCACCGCAAGACATATTTGATTAAGCTCATATTCAAACACTATTCCTAGCCACAGCTCCTTGTTCTTACTCCACGTCACCACCAAGTTTCCCCATACATAAGCACAATAGCCAGAAATAGAGTTTCTATCCTTGGTGCATGAACAATCAGCATTAGTAAATACCTAGACACATTTTTAATCAGTTTACTTAAAGTGCAGACCCTTCCGACGAGTCAACTTGAGATACTTGAGAATTCTATGAACAACATCTAGGTGTTTCTGAGTAGGACTTTGCATGAAAAATATCTACTTTTAACTTGATACTTATTTAGGCTAGGTTAAGCCGCCACAAATAAACCTCTATTACACATCCGATAATTACAGTGATGCAAAATACTCCTCCATTTCAATTTCTATGATGTAGTTGCCAAAATTATTTGTTTCTTTTATCTCGAGGTAATCTCATTTCCAATGTTGCATTTATTGTCTTTTTCCTTGTTTTCCCTTATTTGTTTCAATAGGATATATAAAAAGAAGGTTACATTAAATATGTCAAAGAGCTTTCTAGTTATTTTATTCTTAAAGTCAGTGCATTAACTGACTTTCTTAATATGTGTGATTTTGGCAAATACATAAGATGAATTGGCATAATTTGGAATAGAGGGAGTATAATATAAAGCGTGAATATGCGGCCCTCACTACATGTATTTTGACACTGATGTATGTGTGGCTATTGTAGCCTATTGGTCTGGCCTTCTTTATTTTTTTCTGCATGCCATCACATATAACCTTTTAGATGGCTACATTGCTTTTTGCTACCTGAGGTCCTGGATCACTCACTGAAGCCATCCTCGATCGTGGTTCCTCTTCATAGTTCAGCGGTTAGGGTGGTTAGGGCACTCCCAGCAGAAGCCCTATATGGTGCCCTATTCCTAAAATGAAGATAAAAAATAGAGTTTATCCCAAAATAGCTTCCACAGCAGAGTCTCTATCCCTATTTATTTTTAGGGATATGAACAGTGTATCCCTACTTGTGGGGATGCACTATTCACGCCCTAAACATATTTAATTATTAAAAATTATAGGGATAGGGATAGGGATGCTGCTGGAGTGAAATACTCCCTCCGTCCTGTATTATAAGTCCTTTTGGACTTTTCACACAGATTAAGAAAAATCATAAATGAGTTACTTTTTAATATTTCAATGCAAAATATTGTATTGTTTTTTGGGAGTGGCTTGTAATATTGCATTTTTAGTGTGAAAGTGAAAACAATGCATTAATCTTGTATTGAAATGTGAGAAGGAATTATATTTTGGGACACCAAAAAAAAGCTAAAAAGACTTATATTGCGGGACGGAGGGAGTAATAAATATTTAATGTGTATAAATAGGGTTGTGAGGTAGAGTATGTATTATTTAATATTATTTGAAATGTTATAGGGATAAGGATAGGGATGCTATTGTTTTTGGATTGAGATGTTGTAAAATAGGGATATGTATTATTTTAGGGATAAAATTTGGTGCTTCTGCTGGGAGTGCCCTTAGCACTCCACAGCCCTCATGATCCCCTCATTTCCTTAGTTTAAGAGCCTTTTTTTTAATTTAATTTTTTTTCCTCATGCACTTTGTGACTCTGGAATATGTTGCTGCTATAGCATGTGTTTTAGTTAACTTTTCAATTAAATTCTTAATGGAAAAGAGTTCAGCCAAATAGAAGTTGTAGCACGGCTTAATGCTGATGCTGGTAGTGAAGTTATGCCTTTGCTTTTTGTGTAGGTCACAGATGCTCCTGAGATCCACTCCAATGGGTTTCACATCAAATTTGACACGACTGTGGGAGAAATTGGTTTTGTTTTGCCAACTGCAGTTCCTCCTTGTGATATTGGGATGTATACCAGGTTGGCTTCTTCAGAGTTTGATCAATTGAATTATGACTCTTGGAGGACTTGCATTGTGCTACCTTTTAAAGGAAATGTTTCATCAAGGTTCAGCTTGAGCGACATAATGTCAATGTTTTCAGACCTTCATCCATCTCTGCTACTTTTCCTTCACCGTCTAAAGTGCATCAAGTTTAGGAACATGTTCAGTGATTCACTTATTGTCATGAAGAAAGAAGTTGTCGCTGATGGGATTATTAAAACAACCAATGGAAAGGAGCATATGTTTTGGCTTGTGGTATCCCAGAAACTGCAGGCTAAATCCATTCACAGATGTCCAAAGTACAGAAATTTCTGTAGCCTTTGCGTTGGAGGAAACAAGTGATGGAGGTTACATTCCCCATCTCAGCCAGCAGCCTGTTTTTGCTTTCCTCCCTTTAAGAACTTACGGCCTCAAATTTATTGTTCAAGGTGATTTTGTTTTGCCATCTTCCAGAGAAGAAGTTGATGGAGATAGCCCTTGGAACCAGTGGTTACTATCAGAGTTTCCTGCTTTGTTTGTAAGTGCAGAAAAATCCTTTTGTGAACTTCCTTGCTTCAATACTAGTCCAGGAAGAGCAGTCACAGCATTTATGAGCTTTGTTCCCCTTATTGGAGAGGTGCATGGTTTTTTTGTTTTCCAAGGATGATTATTTCCAAATTACGGATGTCAGATTGCCTGCTTCTGGAAGGGGATGTCGAGTGGGTTCCTCCATGCAAGGTTTTGAGAAATTGGAGTGTAGAATCTCGTGTTCTTTTGCCTGATAAGTTGCTTCAAGAGCATCTCGGTCTTGGCTTCCTGAATAAGGATATAATTTTACCAGATTCATTAAGCAGGGCTTTGGGTATAGAGGAGTATGGGCCTAAAACTTTAGTGAACATATTGCTGTCTTTGTCTCGCTCCAAATCTGGTTTAGAAAATATGGGGCTGCAGTGGTTATCTGCCTTGATTAATTCAATTTATATAATGTGTCTAAATTCTGGATATGAAGCTGATCTCATAAGTAATCTCAAGAAAATTCCTTTTATTCCTCTTTCAGATGGTAAATATGGTTCGGTGGAAGAGGGAACAATTTGGTTGCACTCTGGTGTTTCAGGGGTCGAAGAGTGTAACTTAAAAGTTTTTTCAAAATTGTATGCCAAACTTCGAACAGTGACCTCCGAGCTGTTCCCCACAGCAGCTGTAGACCAGTCTTGCATTGACACATCTGTTGGGGAGAACGTTGCTAGAATGCTTCTTAAGCTCGGTGTGCAACGATTATCTGGTCATGAAATTGTGAAAGTGCACATCCTGCCAACCGTATGCGAGGGCATCAATACCTCTGGGAACGATGACATAATAGCTGAATACCTTGCTTTTATTATGACACATTTAGAATCAAGTTGTCACAACTGTCAGAAAGAGGGTGAATGGATTATGGGACAGATACGTAGCAAAGCTTCAATTTTAACTAACTTTGGCTATAAAAGGTTTGACGAGGTGCCGATTCATTTTAGTAAAGCATTTGGTAACCTAATTGATGTTAAAAAGTTAACTGATGGAACTGATGTGAAGTGGTATGAAATTGATAATATCTACCTAAGACACCCTGCCACTAAATCAATGCGTGATGGTGTGATGAAGTGGAGAAAGTTTTTTAAAGTATTAGGTGTCACCGACTTTGTTCAAGTTATTAATAGTGAAAACGGATTGGGGATGTATGTAAGGATGTTCTTAAGGAATTCCTGCTGAGCGGAAACATGATTTCCTTGGATGAAACTGTAGTCGACTGGGGATCTCCGGAGTTGGTTAACTTGCTATCCTCTTTATCCTCTAAAGGTGATCATGAAAAGTGCAAGTACATGTTGGAGATTCTTGATTCAATGTGGGATGACTGCTTCAGTAGTAAGGCGCATGGTTATTTCAAAGCCACTTCCTGTTCTGCAGGAAAACGTTTCAAATCATCACTTGTGAGCAGCCTCCAGAATGTTCGGTGGATGGTGTCAACTGTTGATTGTAACCTTTACTTTTCTAAAGACTTATTCCATGATTGTGAAGCAGTTCACTCAATATTGGGAATCACCGCACCTTATGCTGCTCATAAGGTAAGGTTACACAATTTTATTTCTCATTTCAATTTTTGTTGGCCTTTGTTCATGTCGATTTTTTAGTCTCCCTCTCTCTTCACCCTTTCTTTGTCTTAACACCTTTGGACTGGGGTGTTAGGGGTGGGGGTGGGACCGTTAGTTCTGTGTAAGTGTTGCAACATAGGAGACTTGTAGGATTTTGAAATACATTAAGCTAAGTGTTTTAAATGTGAGTTTTTAAATTTGAAGTTGAGCTTGCCCTTAACTTTGGGAGGCTCCTGTATATGGATAATGATCGTTGATCACTCTAGGCTTATGATTGAATCTATATGGTCCAATCTCTGTAGCAGACTTGTTTCAGTCTGATATCTGTACTGCAGTTTCATCCTTTTTCTCGATCTTTTTTCCACAGGGAGTGATCTTTTACTTTTTTTTAAAGAATAGTAATTACTCCCTCCGTCCCAAATTTGTTTGGGACATATTCCTTTATGGATGTCCCAAAATAAGTCCCATTACTAATGTGTAGACATAAAGTTGCTTCTTAAATGTCTAAAATGCCCACATGTCAACATTTATTGAAAAATGTAAGGACAATATAAAATGGGTGTTATTGTAAATTAGTCATGTTTTTAATGACTAGACAATTCAATAATGATGTTTCAGTAAATTTCATGAGTTTCAAAATGTCCCAAACTAACTGGGGCTGAGGGAGTAAAATATAAGGCATCCTGGTGAATGGAAGCATCTCACGATGCGGGTGCAAACCGCTTACGTCTCTGCGATAAATTAAAATTCCATCTGCAAAATGCAAATATCCGTGCCTAGGAATATATATAGAACCAAATTATGTAATGTGACATACATCATTTTTAATAGTCTTTGGACCTATGATGCACGGATACTCCATCCTGCAAGCGTATCCCGTATCCGATACGTATCGGATACCGATACTCCACGGATACTCAGGATACTCCGTTGGATACGTTTCTGGGGCAAATTGTAATTTTCAAAAGTTGAATACTTTACCGGATACACGTATCATGACTACAGATCATAGTATCCATCCTGTTGCAATATTACACACACACACATATATATATATATATATATATATATATATATATATACATATATGTGCGTGTGTGTGTGTATATATACACATATATAGTCATTTTATTTTAATTATTTACATTTTAGTCCTTATATTTTTATTATTTACAAATACACCCCGTATCCGTATCCTATATTTTCGTAAAATCTCGTATCAGCGTATCCCGTATCCGTATCCGTATCCGTGCATCCTAGCTTTGGACCAACATAATCGAAGCAAGATAAATCAGCATGTATCAAATTGAAAATGTTGTTGCAAGGTTTCTCCTTCTACCACCCCCACTCCCTCCCCACCCCACAAAATATGTTTTACCCTTACTTTAATGTTTGGCAGGTAGTAAGTCAAAAGTTGCTTGAAGGTCTTGGTTTGAAATCCCAAGTGACGCTTGATGACATTTTGGATGTGCTTAGAATCTGGAGGAAAATGGAAAACTCATTCAAAGCGAGGTATATTTTTGTATGACTACTTAGAGTGCGTGAGACTCAGAGAGTGTCATTGATCGTTTCTTTACCAGCGCTGATAATTATTTTGAGTTTCTGAATCCTAATTTTTCATTGTTTCTGCTTTAATTATCAGCGCTGGTAAAGAAACGATCAATGACGATAATTTGTTTAATTTCTTTAATTATCTCACGAATGCAGTATATTTGTTTTCTAAGATAGTTTTTGTTTTTGATACTCAAAGTGAAGACTATACAATATACACATCTTGCTTTTCGATGCATTCGTGAAGATTGGAAAGGAAATAAATTTTCAGATTACTGTAGAATATGGAGGATTTATGATGATTGTATGAACCTTGTATTAGTCTTAATAAATGGTTTAATTAGAGGGCTTTATTTCCCTCTTTTCCCCTTGTTTTCTCATATGTTCCACTGTCCAACTAGCCGTTGGAGCAGTGTTAATGAGTTTTAACCTTTTATTCTGAATGTACAAGAATACTTTCTCTCATTCTCTTATTCCTACATGGTAAGAGCATTAGGCTCTTTTCTGGAAATTTCTTGAATTCCCGGAATTCTTTTCTTGTTCTCTTCAATGGCTGAATCAACTGCTACAAGTACAGCCACTGAAAATATCTCCTCCGGAACTCCTATAATCTCACGAGAACTTCAAAACATTCAGGCTGCTTATTAGCTAAATGGAAAGAATTACTTAAAGATTCCAATCTAGGTTTGTAGCTAAAAGGAATAAGACCCTAACTGAATTTAACTTTGCAACAGGTGCAAAGGTCTCTTGCCGTAGGACTGGGTGAAAACCTTAGCAACAGGCCTAGCCTTGTATTTACCAATGCTCCATTTGAATTTTATTTAATTTTGAAAATCCACTTACATCCCACATGTTTCTTTCCTTATGGCAGCTCAGTGATCTCCCAAGTCACATTCTCAGTAGAGCCCTTAGTTCTTCATCCTAGGCCTTCTTTCCAGTGAGGTTTAGACAAGGCTTCCTGAACTGTTGTGGGATCTGCTGACCGTCTAAGTTGGCTGAAAGGATTTGTATTTTCGTGACAGGATTTTATAGGATATGAAATTATAGATGGGTTTCTCGGTGCAGTTCCTGGTCCCGTTCCTAAGGGCTATAGGCCTGTCATCAAGGAGAGGGTCTTCAACGTCATTCTGTACCTGCATGTAGTTTAGTTTTCTGGGTTAGTAATATCAACTTGTATGCTAGATGGTGGTTTCCTAGAGTAAACTTGGATAATGAGGGGTCTTGAAGGAATCTGAGTTTCAACTCTTCCGGTTGACTCACTCAAATTTTCTTCCTGGTTACTAGTTTCAGTAGTTTGGTTGGGAAGATCTTGAGGTCCTGGGTGAAACTCTAAGTCTGCAGGGAGAGATGGAGGCTCAAATTGTAAATCCCAGCTTCGTGAATCATGCAGGGTTGAGTTTTTCTGAGTTTCCCCTTTGATTAGGGGAGTACCATACACTTGGTGGCCTTATGATCAAGTTTACCCCTGTGATGTATGTGAACAAAAACAATACACCCGAACACCTTTTGAGATAAATTAGATAAAATATGAGTATTCGAAAACATTTCAGTTAGCACTTGGACCTGAGTTCTAAAATTCACGACCCTAGAGGACATCCTGTTATTAAGGTAGGTGGTACTAAAGAACTGCGTCCCTCAAACGAAATTCAGGACATTCATTGAAAATCACAAGGATCTTGCCACTTCAAGGAGATGCCTGTGTTTCTGTTCAGCCACCTCATTTTGTTGTGGTGTGTCAACACAGGGGGTTAAGTTGACAATATCTTTGTCTTTCAAAAAATGTCCCATAGTTTTTTCAAAACATTCGGATCGATTATCTGATTTCAATACTTTTATCTTTGAACTAAACTGGTTTTGAAACATGTTATAACAATTTCCTGACTGAATGACAGTTGACCCCTCTGTTCTAGAGGTCACTTCAATCGAAGGTAGAGTCGATTTGTCAGATGACATTTTGCAAAATGGAGATGAGAAAATTTAAACTTTTCATTGCGGAAGAAGAGATCAGAGAATTGGCTCCGACACCATGTAAGAAGATAGGAAAAATAGTTTTACTGAATTGAGAAATCTCCTAAGAAAGGAGATTCAAATAGGAGATACAAAGGGAGCCTACCTAACGGCTTTAATTCAAATTGGTTTGATTTTAGAGGGAAAAAAAGGAACTGCAGTTAATAGACTGATCCCCAAAATCTGACTAATTAAACCCCTAATCATCAGCACATTAAACATCATATCAGAATAATGGACAGAAATCTAAGAAAAATAAATTAAAAAGACTCAAACCTATAACTAAAACATAATTCTTAAAATACCCTTGAACTAACAACATAAGGTTGTTACCGAGTTGTTAAGGTTGTTACACTTACTCATATGTCTAAATTGTACCCAACACTGAAGCATTAATGATAAGAAATTATTTTCTTCTCAATCTACGATTTTTCCTCTACTGTTTACATTATGTAATAATGTATAGCAGATTGTTAGGGATATTGTTTATTCTTTTTAGTTATTTCTGATTCCTAGAGTTTGGGAATAGCATAACTGTTAAAAGTTTCCTTTGTTAGGGTGATTTCTTTGTATTTCCGGGATCAAAATTTATCCATTATTTATGCTACATCCTTTGTATCAAGTGTAATGCATCGCGACCATATATTTCTACTCTTTCACCATACACACCCCTACGTACACAACGGCAGTAGAAATGTGTGGATATAATACAGGCCACTTGTTCAACTTATTTACAACGGTTGTAGGATAAAAAATATCATACAATAAATCTTCTCATATTTTATCCCTCTCTACACTTTTTGTTCGGTATTTCGTAGTATTCATCTGTTTTAGATTTGTGATGAATTATTCACTTGAGTGACATTTTTCCAGCATACCACAAATGACAAGACTATACACGATTATTTGGACTGAAATGGCAACCTCCAAGCAAAAAATTGTGGAGGAATTATCTTCTGGACCTTTTATATTTGTTCCTTGCATGTCTACTCCTTCGGCTGGTGATGCTGTAACTGGCTTTCTCTTGTCTCCAAGAGAAGTGTACTGGCATGATATAACAGGATCCATAGATCTAATCAAGAAGTATTTTCCTAAAAGTGTATCAGTGAAGAATCATCCATCCGTCGGCAGAATGCTACAAAATCTTTATCCAACCCTTCACAACTTTTTTGTAAATGAATGTGGAGTAGATGAGAGTCCTCCGTTAAGTGACTACCTTCAGATCTTGCTGCATTTGTCGAATGTTGCACAGCCTTCACAAGCTGCTAAAACAGTGAGTAATTAAGTTGTTTTTTACCTTGACTTATAAAGGTCTCCATTTATTTGGATAAAATCTCGATTGTCATTTCCTGTTTCATCATTTGTTCCACTATGTGTGATCATGGCATGTGTATTAGTTTGGTAAATCTTCTGTACGCATGGCAATGATCCCACTTACTGAGATAAGAATGCTGCAGGTAATGATACAATCTACATGGCTATGATATGAATAAAAATCTTATTCAAATATTATCTCAAATCAGGTTTTCAATGTCTTGTCAAAGTGGACTGATGGGCTGCTATGCGGGTCCCTGAAAGATGATGACGTGGAGTATTTAAGAGAAAGTTTACTGAAGAAAGAGAGTGCAGTTCTACCCACTGAACTGGATAAATGGGTTTCTCTGCACCCTTCCTTTGGTCTCATCTGCTGGTCAGATGATGACTCCTTGAGGATGCAGTTTAAAGATTTGAAGGGCATCAACTTTCTTTATTTTGGAGATCTAACAGATGTAGAAAAAGAGCTGCTTCAAAATAAAATTGCTTCCCTGTTTAGAAGATTAAAGATTCCAGCTCTTTCAGCGGTATGTATTCTCTCTTTCTCTCTCGTGCATCTCTGAGTCCTAATTGTGTCCATCATTTTTTTTGTAAACACATGTTTGGTAGACCACAACTTTAGTTCTAGTAGATAGATAGATTAACTCATGTATTCTGCAGGATAGCTTCAAAGAAACATTTGTGTGTGCGCTTTGAACATACACATACACACACACACACATATATATAGATATGTACATACATAGACACATATACACACACACTGAATTTCACTTTCTTTTCATGCAGATTGTCTATCGTGAAGCTATCTATTACGGTCCAAGTGACTCTAGTTTCAAGGCTTCATTAATCAGCTGGGCTTTGCCTTACGCTCAGCGATACATGTACAAATTTCACCCAGACAAGTATGATCAACTGCAGAGTGCTGGATTTGAGAATCTGACACAACTCCAGATTGTTGTAGTAGAAAAACTGTTTTACAGAACGGCTATAAAAGGATGTCAAGTTGCTTCAGAGAAACGAGTGAAGTGCAATTGTCTTCTGGAGGTATCGAACTAGTCTAAGTGTGTTTTTTTTCCCCATTTGTAATTCAGGAAAACATTAATGGAATGATAACAACAGTACATGCATACAAGAGGCAAGAGCTCAAAGATCAAAGTACAAATTTCTCCTAAATTACATGAGAAAATCCATATATCTAGAAAACAATCAACTACATAAGCCACGTTGGCACTCTCTTTCATCTTCAAACGCATAATTGTAAAACTTCATCGTCCGCCTCTCCACTACATTATTGGTAGTTTGATTTCTTTCATGTTCTTTTATTCTGGTTTGCCAATTCATGTAGATGGCTATGGAGAAACACAAGAATAACTTATGTTGCCGAAATGTGCTCTTAGATCTGTGATTCACTAGCCAGGCTAGGTCGCCACTGTATATTCTTCAGCAAAGAATATCCCACTCTTTTAGAAAATGAACACTCATTGAGCAAATGAGCATGTGTCTCTCCACCTTGTAGACACAAGCTGCACGTAGTAGATTGAAGAACGCACCACTCCTGCAATTTCTTCAGTAGTAACCTTCCTCTTGGTGCATGCCACCATGTGATGAAAACATATCTGAGCTCATGCTTCTTATGCCAGACAATCTAAGATAAATTTGTTAATTCAAAGGTGTTTTAACTGGTCTCTGCAAGCCAGGATGGAATATGATGTTTATATGCTGAACAAATTAATGTTTTTGTTCTTCCATTGCTGGAGCTCACAGTGTCACTAGGCCCTTTTCTTTCTGTCTGTCTACGACATGCAATCTTTTGGGTTTTGTAGACAGACAGAAATAGAAGGGCCTAATAACACAGTGAGCTCCAGCAATGGAAGAACAAAGACATTAATTTGTTCAGCATATAACATCATGCATTTGACCATATTTAAAAAAGATTAAAAGAAATGCTGTTGAGAATTTGAGATTATGCCTAGGGTTATGTGGATTATGTGATATATGCAATAAAGACCCACTGCCCATTGAATGTCCACTGACCATCAGTTACATTTTTTGCGAAACCACCGGTGTCGACAGGATCTCTCTCTCCCTCTGTCTTTTTTCTTTTTCCGTCTTCTTGGTTTGCAAGGATACTCTTGTTAGGTAACTTAATACGCAAGGACCCTCCTCCACTGGTGTCCAGATTTTTCTTAATACACCAGCCATTCTCTTTAGAGATAAATGACGGATTGGCATCCGCTGCATTCCGAGGAAACAGTTTGTCCTGGATGTTTAAATAGCTTGTTGTTCATTTCTTAATTGTGTCAATGATATACCCCTCCTAACACAAGAGTCGGCCTTTTATTATGAACTGCAAAGGTAATCTCTGTTAATAATCAGTTCCGTTGTATAGAAATAGAATCCATCTAGTGGACATATATTCTAGAAGTTCTATTATTGTCTATATTATCTTTTTCATTTTATTCTTCTTTCTGCAATTTTCTAGTACATATAAACGCATTTATTCGTTCTGTTTAGAAGTTTCTAGTACATACAAACATATAGGCTCTCATTTACGCACTCACAGATAAATAGCAATACAATAAAATAAAATCCAGCTAAGCTCTCAAATAATAAGCTGTCTCCTCAATTTTCAGGGCAACACCTTGTACACAACTCGAGAAGCTGATTCTCACTCGGTTTATATGGAGCTTTCTTGTCTATTATTTGGTGGTGCTCCGGAGCTGCACTTAGCAAATTTCCTTCACATGATCACAACCATGGTGGAAGCAGGTTCCACCAAGGAGCAGATGGAATCTTTCATTGTAAATAGCCAGAAGTTGCCAAAGCTTCCTGATGAAGAATCTATTTGGTCTCTGAAGTTGCCAAATCTTCTTGATGAAGAATCTATTTGGTCTCTGTTAAGACCTGTAACGTTACCTGAGACCAATACTCCCCCCGCCAGTGACAGTTGTACAAAGTTGAACGAGGAACCAAAAATGTCCAACCCTGAAAGAAAACCTAGAATCAACACAAAAAGGCCACCCGTTGACAGGAGATTGGATACAGAAGCGAATACTATCAACCCAAAAAGGCCACGTGTTGACCGGAGATTGGATGCAGAACCGAATACTAGCCACCAAATTCAAAACGCCGTTGAAACGGATGCACAGGAGGAGGCTCAAAGGGCCGAAATCGAGATGGTTTCAAGCTGGAATTACGAGCAGGGCAATGGCCAGGAGCAGCAGTCTTCAAGAGTGTTGTATTCTTCACGAGATGTAGAAGTTTCAGATCTTCATCAGCCTGATGATAATCCTGCTGGCAGTACTATGGTTATTCCTTATACACATCCAGTGTTTGATTCTTCTGTTGTACTCAGCACGGCTCCTTTCATTCCTCCTGATGCAGATGTGGTGGTTGATTCTGTTAATCTTGTCACAGCAAATGATGGCTCTAGGGGGAATATGAAGCAGAAATATCCAATTAACGAACAGTCTGTGTTAACAGGAAGACTTGGAGAGCTTGTGGCTCACAAATATTTTGTAGAAAGAGTTGGTGAGGAAAACGTAAATTGGGTCAATGAAAACAACGAGACTGGACTACCTTACGATCTAATCATTGGAAACGAGGAAGAAGGAAGCCTGGAATATATAGAGGTAAAAGCAACAAAATCCTCATCCAAGAATTGGTTGAACTATCGTCCAGAGAGTGGCAATTTGCAACCGAGAAAGGTGAATCTTTTAGTGTTGCACATGTTGTTCTTTTAGGTAATAACACAGCTAAGGTTACAATATACAAGAACTTAGTTAAGTTATCCCGGTTGAATAAGGTACGTTTAGCGGTTCTCATGTTTAATCCTTACACAATCAGTTCTTGAACACTCTGATCAAATACAATGCATTTGATCTCTAAGTAGTGCAGGTTTTTTCATGTAACATAACAACAACCATTTTAGTCTTTACAGCATCTATTCTTCTTCTTCTTCTTCCCTTTTCTCTTCTTATTTACTACAATTGTTTAACCTTACAGTACATGCTTTTGTATCCATTGATACTACTTGAAAAAAAAATTTTGAGTTTTGTAGACACTATAAATGGATATGATCAATATCAAGTCATGCCTTGTCCCCTGAGGACAAAACATGTAGTACATGAAAACTCAAGCACTAATGTTAAAAAGGCCGCCATATGGATGGTAATTTTTTTTAGAATACAACTGTTATATAAAAGTTGTAACAAGTGAAAAGTTTTCTCATTCATACACAATATGTGTGTTTATATAAAAGAATATAAAAATAAGTAGCTAATATATGTCATTTTTATACAACTTTCATACAACGGTTTTACCATAAGAATTACATGTGTAAAGAATCAAATGCAAGTTGTAGTCTCAAACCAGAAGGCAAGCTCAAATGATTATGTGCCAGCTTCAGCTTTAAATGTTTACTGATGATCCAAAGATATGGATTGGATTAAAGTGATTTTTTGATTCTCCTCAACCCTGTTATATCAGCGCCAGCACATTTCTGAATCAACACATTGAATTCATTATATCAACACATTGAGCATTGGATTGGATTGGCTCATTTTTTCTGATATTGATATCAATCTTTTTATTACTAGTTTTTTTTCTCTGCCTTCTCTCTTCAAACATACCCGTCCTCTTCCCGAAAGATCTCTCCTTTTCCGGCGCCGGTGCCGGCTGTTTCTTCTTGTTTTTTCTTTATGTTTTTCTTTTAGTTTGTGGGTGTTGTCTAAATCTTCATCTTTCTTATCCTTAATCGCCCTTTTCAAGCCTAGATCTGAACTTTTCTCTCTTCCCGTTCCGGTTGACGGTGTTGATATTGGTGGCATTCTCTTCTTCACTGCTGCTTCTGTTTTAAATCCTTTTGGTCAACCTTTGGGGGGTGAGATTTACGGCGGTGGCCTTGGGTTGTTGGTGGCCGGATTTGCTCTGGTCTTCGCCGGAAGTCTCTCTCTGCTCGCCGGATTACTAGTCAATGGTTTCTTAGTGAAAAATGGTTGTATGCAGATTTCCGTTGCTCCTTTGGGGCTATTGTTCAACCGGCTGGGTTTGAGAGATGATATTTCTTAGGAAGCTTGGCGGTTCGTGATGTTGGATGACAGATCTAGACGGTTGATGTCCTTTTGTGTTGATAATTGTTTTATGTTCGTGTGTTCTTTGTTTTTTTGGATCAAGTCGGTAATAATCGGTCTTTCCGGATTGCTATTTAGGATTTTAGATTCGTTTTAATGTCTGTTTAAGCTTTGGAAAAAAAGTTGGTTATAGTTTATGGTACCAAATCAATTCCTCTAGTGAGGTAGAATTTGGTTGACTTGGTTTCCTAGGTCATGTGTCTTTCTGTCTTTCTGTCTTTCTGTGTTGGGTCCGGCTTTAAGCCGGTGGTGATCCGGATTTATTCTTATTATTTTCCCGTTGCGTTGTTCGGTTGTCTGCTTTTTTTTAATATAATCCTTTCGTTTCGATAAAAATAAAAATAAAAAACATTGGATGACCATTGAATTCACCGTGAAAATTCATTAGTATTCTAGTGATATTCAATGTTGGAACATTGAATTTCACTATCGGTAAATTCACCCCTGCAATTTCCTTTTACAACAGTAAATTTCACAGTTAAAAAAGGGAATTTGTTGATCCCGTTGTGTTGAAACTTATGAAATTGAAAAATACAAGACAAAATAAAAGCGGAATTATCATTAATCAGTAAAATGATCAAGTTAAGTTACATGATGATGATAATGATGATGGAGTATTTATAGATGATACTCCTCCCTAAGTTAGTTACAAACGGTTATATGCTATAAATGTATGGGGTTCTATCGGCACCCCCTTATTTACTACTGACACCCCTATTACTCCCGTACACGCAAAAAATTACTTCCAGACCGGTGATTTTTTTACAAAGAAACGCCGGTCTGGCTGGTATTCCTCATGAGCACCAACGTCCCCTTTTGTAAAATGTTAAAACTCAAAAAACGTCAGCCCACGATTTTCCACCGACGCTGACGTTGGTGTGCAACAAGGAACGCCGGTGTCACCGACGTTTTTTTCATCCGAAAAAATATTCAATAAATGGGTGTCAAAAGTAAAAATGGGGTTACCGATAGAACCCACCTAAATGTAAGCGTCAATGAAAAGTACAATTGTCTCATTTCACAACCAAATGTACATCACATCTGAACTGCTTCAGCTCTGAATCTGTTCAGCTATCTGTTTGAGCTTTGAAACTTCACCTGACTGTTTTGATGTCAGAAGTGTGTGCCTATTTTGCTTGCATCCAACACTCATTTATCCTTACCATATGTGTTAACACCCCCTCAAGCTGAGAGTGGTGTGAATCAGCTTGCATATCCTGCTTGATCAAACACTCATTTATCCACTTGAGAAGAGCTGAAAGATCTTAGAAATCTCAATTTTGTCTAGGAGGTAGAAAAACATCTACATCATTTGTTAGGATATCAGCAAGTTGTTCTTTTGTATGAACATACATGAGTTTGATTAATCTAGATTTGACCTTGTCTCTAACCACATGACAATCAATCTCAATATGTAATCATCTCATGAAAGACATGATCGTGTGAAATGTGAAGAGTACTGGCATTAACACAAAATAGGACATCATGTAGCTGAACTGGAATTTTCAGATCTTGCAAAATATATATCAGCCATTGAATTTCACATGTGGCATTAGCCATTGCTCTATATTCATCTTCTGAAGAACTTTTAGCAATATTTGTTTGTTTCTTGTCTTTCCAAGTGATGGAGCATCCCTTAAAAACATTATATAGCATGATATGGACCTTTTAGTCTAAGGACAGCCTACTCAGTCTTTGTCCGTGTAACCCTTTAGTATTAGAGTGTTCTCAGTTGGAAAGAAAATCCTCTGACCTGGATTAGCTTTCAAATATCTCAAAAGTCTATGAGTTGTCTTCATGCGATGTTCAGTTAGAGTGTCTAAAATTTGGCTTAAATGCTAAACTGCAAAAGCTATATCAGGTCTAGTAAAAGTCAGGTAAGTTTCCAGTTAGTAACCTATATGCAGTGTTATCATCCAAAAAAGTCGAATGTTGTAATTTCTGTTTGGATTCCATTGGAGTTTTAGCAAGTTTAGCACCCAAAAACTAACACTCTTCCAAAAGATTCAAGGAATACTTCTTTTGTGAAATTGATATGCCAATAGGTGTTTTAGCAGCCTCAATTCCTAAGAAATGTCTGAGTTTACCAAGATCCTTGATGGTAAAGTTCTTGTGTAAATGATCTTTGACTTGCTGTATTTGATTCAGATCAGGATTGAATGCAATAATATCTACATATACCTGAATGCAATAATATCTAATAAGGCAATGAAGGACTGCGTGATCCTTAGGGAAACAAGTTATGATCATGTTTAGACTAAACAAATTCCTGACTTTCCAAAGATTCTGTTAAATTATAATTCCATTGTATGCTAGCTTGTTTCAACCCATATAATGATCTGATCAATCTGCAAACCTGATTTGGTTTGTTAGACTAGAACCCTTGAGAAAGCTGCACATATACTTCTTCATGCAGATCTCTATGTAAAAGTGCGGTGTTGACATCCATATGATGAAGATGTCAATTGTTTGCTAATGCAACTACTAATCGTGTTCTTACTAATGTGATCTTCACAACTGGAGGAAAGACCTCTGGGTGTAGCCTTTTACTATTAGTCTGGCCTTATATCTCTTTACTGATGCATCCAGATTATATTTTATCTTGTTCACTCATTTGCATCCAATGGGCTTCTTTCCAGGTGGCAAAGTGACAACCTCCCATGTATTGGTATTGTGCAATGCTTCAATCTCCTTCTGTATTGCCTATTTCCATTCATCATGTTTGATTTCTTGGTTGTATGTATATGGCTCAGTAGTAGTATCAATGGCACATATATACTTGGTATACTCAGCTGATAATCTATCTAGACTCATAACTTGATTAAGCAAATAGGGGGTATGAACAGTATGAGCACCTTTTTGATAAAATTTTGGAGGATTTCTAGTTCTTATTGATCTTCTCAACTGAACAAGGGTAGTTGACTGAGCAACTGGATCTGGTCATCTGCTCGACTCCTCAACTGCATATGATCCTCCATTGGACTCCTCGGCTGAATTACTCAGCTGATCCTCAAAGTTGTCCAAAACAGAGAGTGGTAATAGCATGTCGGCAAGGTATCTTGCTTTGCCCGAAACATGCTTGAATAAAGGAAAATAAGTCTCATAGAATTGACTGTTTCTAGCAACAAAGATATCTTTGTTTGGTAATATCCAAGAGAATAGCTCCCTTGGAAATGTTTGAATTACCAAGATAAACACATGTTCTCATCATCCGAATCAAACTTTGTTCTCAGTATTGTTGGAGAGTGCATGAGAAAACCAAGCAACCAAACACCTTAAACATTGGATAATCAGGTTTAGAACCATACAACATAGGATAAGGTGTATTTTCTTTTAATAAAGAAGTTGGTGTGACATTTATCAGTTTAACAGCATGTGACAAATGATAACCCTAATATTTAATAGGTAAAAATTACTTTGAAATCTTTAGCAGATGTTGATGTTTTCTCCCAACAATGTCATTTTTTTCAGATGTACTTACGCAAGAAGTTCGATGAATGATGTCATTCTGCTCATAGAAAGGGTCTCAATTGAAATTCAACACCATTGTCAGATCTAGTTACATTTACAATCGTACCAAATTGAGTAGAAACAAATTTAACAGATTTAATCGTTTTAGAAGATTTAGACTTCTGTCTCATCGGGAAAAACCCAAGTAAATCTAAAAAATCTTCCACAATAGTTAGAAAGTATTGTTGAACATTTACAGTAGGATGCATTAAAGGCCCTCAAATATCAATATGCACAAGATCAAAAATAGATTTAACAACATTTATTCTCAGGGCCTTATTAAGAAGGCGGAGGAGGCATTGGCCGAAGGTCCAACCGTCCCGAGGGCCCGAAATTACATGTTTCGCTAAAACAAATCCGTGTAGATCCAATCTAATATAATTTGTTAATTTAAAGGTCCAATTTTTTACTTGAATTGATAGTGACGCAATTTTTACTTGAATTAATAAATGCCAAAAAAATTTATAATGACTAAATTATAGACATACAACACATATTTATACATAAAACATTTTTTTTTGGGTGGAAAAAGACACGGGAAAAAAGAATATAAATAAAGAAAAAAACAAACAAACATATAAAGACACTGTTGACCACTTGACCAGTTAACCGTGAATCTGGTTTTTATTTCAAAATATGCTAGAAAAAATAGGTTGAATTTTACTACTTTGTTGTTATATTATGAGACTATTGATGAAATGATATATTCATACACGAAAGGGTAACGATCATCACCGTTCAAAGATACATGTACGCTTGTAGAGGCACATTAGGTCAAACCCCGTTTTGTTACGGCAACATTAATCTGTACGGCAACTCGTATGCAAACGATTATAAAATATTTGATTAATGGAAGAAAAAAAATCTGACACTAAAGGCCTAATTCGACGACTTCGCTGAAGACCTAAATTTTTTCAGAGCCGGCCCTATTTATGCTTAAAGGAAAATATTTCTTCTTCAATTTAGCCATAATAGGGAACACAAACACAAATCATGTTTACAAAACATGCCATCCGATGACTTAGTTTTAAAGACTTGTAAAACGTCGAAGAAGTTTTTACTCTACAATATCATATTTTATAGAGGCCATGCATACTGGTCAGGTTCTAATTGTCAGGCTTTTAATCTTCACCGTTGAAAAAAATACAAATAATTATGTACGTTGGATCATTCTTTTAATACATCATAGTTAATGTAGCATAATAACACACCTAATCAATCATTTAACCTGCTAAAGCGGTAAATTATTTATTAAAAAAAACAAATTAACTATACGGCAATAATTTTTTTCCTTTTAGAAAAATACCTTTGTCGACTGCTCCTGTCAAAAAAAAAAAAAAAGGTTTTCTTCAAGGTTTCTCCGTGAATTCTCCTCCTCCACTCCGGTCGCCATCCATGGTGAAGAAACTAGAACGGAAAAATAAAATTGTGACAGAAAAATAAAATTCTAACGGATTGCTGTGAAAATTTGAAATTTTTTTTGTTTTTGTTTTTTTTAGTCGAAGCATAATCCTGATCCGGTAGGGGATTGGCGTTCTGCCTCTGCTCCTTGAATTTGTTTTTGTTTTTTGTTTTTTGTTTTTGTTTTTTTTTTTTTTTTGCGATTGAGACTGGGCCTGCTGTTTTTTTTTTTTTTTTCTTTGAAGAATTGGGGGTGCTGTTTTTTAAAATTGTTTTTTTCTTCTATTACCGGAAAACTGAATTGATCCGGTAAAAAAAAATACTAATTTTGAATTGAAACTTATTTTTGCTCGGTAGCTTTGGATTGCTTTCTTTGGGTTTTTCTTTTTGGACCGTAAGGCACCTTAAACACTCTAAATTGGGAAAACGAGGAAGAAGAATGGATTTTAGTGAAGGAAGATAAATGATTAACAGAGAAATTGGTAATTTTGAAAATGAAAATTTTGTTTAATGAAAAAGATGAAATTGAGAAATAAATGATTTACTTGAACATATTATGAAGGTACACAATATATTATGGTGTGCAAAAATCATCAAACTAAGTAAAATTATTTTAAACTCGATCCAACAATGAACCCAGAATTCGCCCAGGTTATTTTGTATTGACTGGATCGTAGTATTTCCTTATTTTATAATGATAAATGTTTAAAAATTTTGTGGTCGTTTTTGTTGTTGATAACCTCCTTTTTCTATTAGGAAATAGGGAGGAAAAAAAAAAAAAAAACAACCTTCATTTTTTTTTATTTCCGTGATCTAAAAGCCTAAACCCCGGTTACCAATTGGAAGCAGCTCCTTTCCATCCAAAAATGTCGCTCTGCCGCCATCTTCTCCGCCGCACGCCGCCGTCCCTCCACCTCCGTCATTTATCCACCTCCATTCACAGGGATCACGAGTTTCTATCCCCAAATAATTTCCTAAACTCATGGAGTGTTCCGAACGATCCAAAGGAAGCAGAGAAGAAGCTCGCAATGCTTCGCCGGCAATACGCAAAAGACGTCAAAGCTGTTCGGAAAGAATACATTCTCGAAATGGAGGCTCAGAAGTTGGACAAGATGAAAAAAGACGAAGCAAAGAAAGAGGCTCTGAGGCTCGCAAATGAAGAGAGGAAAGCTGCCAAAGCCGCGGAGAGGAAGGTTAAAGCTAAAGAAAGGGAAATTGCGGAGGAGGAATTCCGCCAAACTCTAGTATGTTTCGAATTGTCCATAAGTTTGAAAATATAATCTTGCAATTTTTTATTCTTTATTTTTTATATTATCATCTGGTAATCTTCATCTCATTGCTATATGTATTACCTTGGCATCTGGGAATGAGTAGTTTTTCTACCTTAAGTATGTTTTTAGAAGGTTTTTGTAGGTTGAGCTACATCTGGGAAGTCTTTGCTGCATGATTACCTTCACAATATTTGTCACTGGAAAAAGAAGAGTATTTGTACCAAACTTAATTATACGGAAGAGAAATTTCCGCTGCTAGCTGTAAATTTTCAATCACCCATTTGTTTCTTAGCTTATTCCGTCCTCCTCCATGAAGTGCATACTGCATAGCACCACTTCTCAATAGAAGTGCTGAGTTAGCTAAATACGGATCAGGATAATGTGATCAAATGGTAGCTTTTAGGCTTCAGGGGTGCCTTATTCTTGCCTAGGAAGAATTGTATGTTGGTTCATTAATAACTTCTTTCAACGAATGTAGTTGGGGTTTTCCAATTTCTTCCGTTTATAAAAAAACATATGTTTTCCTAACTGGTCTCTTCATTGACTCCTCTGGTTTCATTGTCAAGTGTCAACAAGGATAATTAATGTGAAGATAAGACAGTGGACAAGAGAGAAGGATAAGTTGTGGGCTCAACCAGAATATTGGTATTCCTTTTTCATATTTCCTATATAGACCTGCTGTGAAGAGTGTTGGTAAAAGTCCACCTGCTGCTGGCCTATTAATGATGATCATGGCTCTTCTTTTATTCGGGTGGAACTCTTGGTTTGTCTTAAAGATAATCTTCTGGCTTATTGACACCATAAAAATTGATGCAATGCCTCTATTGCCCGAAACAATCTGAAGTGAACCTTTCAAAGTCTTGGATTTAAATACGGTATTGTTTGTCAAATCACTAACATGTGTTTTAGAAATCCTTCTTTATGCCATTCTACTCAAACATAGGGTTCCTAGTTACTTCAATCCCAATGGGTGATTCTATCTTTTGTAGCAACAGAAGGGATGAACTTAACATAAAAGCTGAAGAGGTGTGTATCTTGTAGGAGTCTGATACGTAGATTTAGTGGGACACTGAGCTTCACAGTGATTGATGCTGTCCCTGTATTGGCATGTGCATGACTTACCAAAGTAGTAAACTTCTCAGCAGCTGCTTTAGTGTTGATTATTCTACTTGATGGTGTGCCAGTTGAAGTATTTAAAGTACATGGAAGGCGGATGTGTACTTTTGCTCAGGATCATAAATCTCTTTCTGGCCTGATGAAGTTACCTGTGATTTTCGAATCAGTTGAGGAGATGTTATTGATAGGTGAAGAAGAACCGAAGTTTGAAATTCTTCCTACTTGTAGTTGTTAAGGCGATTGCAGGCAAGAGGCAAACCGGCAGCATTTGGAGTTGGGGCTAGGCTAGCAAAACGGCAATGTGGTCACCTGGGCCAACTAAGCTTAGCTTTTCCCTTGCTTTGCATGAACAGAAAGCTTTGGAGATTTATTTAGCAAAGATGGGAAATCAAAGTACCTTTTTTTTCAGTGGAAGGGAAGGATATTCCAATTCTAATGAGGAAGGGATGGAGATAGAACCTTGGTTGATGCTAAGAAGTGCAATCCATATACGATCCCTTGGGAAATCATAGGCTTTTGCTGAACTCACTTACCATATGCATACAAGTCTTTCACTTTCAGGAAAATTTGAATCTAAAAACTATTTGATTAGCCTACAACGTATTACTACTCATACATTTTTCCTGTTATGAGAGCATGATGGTTCAGTCTCCCTTCTTTCGTGTGATTTTAAGAATAGTTGTTTGATATTCAATGGGATCACACTTAGGTTTATCATTGTGCAACTTTCATTGGCCTTTGGAACGGCTGCTCCTTTTATGTGTGTTTCCTAACATTTCTACATAGGTCCTATTTAGAAATGTGGAGAGATATCGCCTAACCAGACAATATCCCTCTTGCCTTCTCACTTGATATTGAACTTTTCAATTTATGTAATTTAATCCGTAATCTAATGAACAACCAATAAGCGTTTAATATGCAATGATGAAAATTTCGATTAGAAAATTTTTCTGTTTGAAAAGTCGTATTTGTTGATATGTCTAGGGATAGGATCAGTTAATTTGATTCTTAGGACATATAAGCGTCGGCATCACTTTAACACTACCTCGTAGATTTGCTTTAATTCTCTTTGTTGGATAGAATATGTTTGGTCGACAAAGTTCCTTAATTTTTTTTACTGTATACGAAGCCTTCTTTTCCTTTTCTTTTTCTTTCTCTTTCTTTGCTTTCCACCTTTTATAAACCTCTATTTCCCCCTCCAATTTTCTTTCTGACATTCCCCCTTAGAACATAAGGCTTCTAATATTTACTATTCAAACACTGTTTTCGTTACCGTTCTTGTTCCGGGAAGGGTTTAACATCCGAAAAGAGATAGATAAGAGTCCTTCTTTGTAGGATTATGCTCATATCTATAGAACACATTTAACAAGTTAGTGCTTTTTGACTCCCTCCATTGGACAATTATTACATGCTTCCATACTTTGTCAAGTGCAGTCATCTATGCTTAATTTATCTTTAGACGTTTTTGTATCTGTTTGTCTCAATGGTAGGTAGGCCACCAGATCAGCTTATTTGTCCATTTTTTTTCCAACACAAAGAAAACTTTCCGAGGGAATGTATATTGTGAGTTTTTTTTCAGCAGAGTTTTTGCACACCTCCTTTCACCCTAGGAAGGCTCCCACTCCCACCCCACCCCACCCCCTTTTATATTCAAGTCCCACATTGTATATGGCTTTATATGAAGATGAAGATTATCCGACATGCAACAAGTCAGTGGTTTCAGTTTTATGATGTGTGGATCTTTGTCGTTTATGTTATTGATGTATGATGATTATTTTTTCTTTCTGATAGATTAAAGAGAGAGCTGAGAAGTTGGAGTACTGGAGGAGTAGAACAAAGAAAGTTGAGGAGAAGAAGAAGGAGAAGACCGAGCTTCTGCGTCGACAAAGTTCTACCTGGATTTCAGAAGCTGAAATGGAGAAGAAAATACTTGAGGCCATTGTTGATAATACCCCACTTTAAGGTGGCTTCTTTTTCTACTAGACTTAGAAAAGAAGGAGAAAAAAAAAACAAGCAATCATTTGATTTTAAGTCCAAATTAGCATTAAGCCATATTCTGAAGATTTCACATCAATAATGCAATGGCATACTCTAATCATTACGGTGCAAGTATTTAACCACCCCTCACCCTCCCCCTCCCCCTCCCCCTCCCCCTGAACAATAATTATTATATTTTCCTCCTCTTTTTTAATGAAATTATTTCCTTTTAGAAATTTGATGACCTTATTTAAGAGTTCTTGACAAATGAAAGATAAAAAAACTAGATTAATTTAGAAAGTTTTAGGGGATTGTTAGTTTTCTTCGTATGTGTTGAGAAGAAGATGAAGAAACATATATGAAAGAATGACTTTAGCCGCATTTATTGCTCATCCGGCCTTGTTTAGCCGTAGTTAATCAGCAATCCAGGCTTAGCACTGGGCATTTGTTAATTGCATTATGTATGGCTGAATCAACATTAAAAGACGAGTTCATTAAAAGCATGAGAATTTGAACAACATTCAACAAAAACAACCAAACAAATAATGAAAAGATAGAAGGTTCCTGTAACTAAAATAGTCATAAACCAACTTTGGGACTCTTCTGCTGAAACTTTCCATGTTCATCACACTGCCCTTTGTAAGAAGAATCACACTGCCCTTTGAACAAAAAAAGGAAAAGCCTTGAACAAGCCTTAAAAGGTTCACACAGTTTAAGTCACTGAACATTAACAAATCCCACACAAAAAAAAAGGTTAATCTTGATTGTACTGTTTTTGTATATGAATTGTTGACAAGCAAATCACTGTTCGACTCATGCTGCAACCACCACCTTGTCGTCTAGGTCTATGGATATTGTGTGACTGCAGTTATTTAAAGAAGCCAAACTCATCTGATGAGACAAAAACAATACATCATCATTGTAAATCCTTTTATGATAGTCCTTCGATCCTTCCATAAGGTTGCAAACAAGAAGTCTTCCTATCGACAATAGAGCTAGCTTTCCATCCACAACAGCGACTTCGCCACGTGCTACTATACTTCGACAAACATCTATGCTTAATGTATATTCAGCAACTGTCCACAACCGCTCCGCATGATTTTCCAATTTCCATATAGTGATTTTGCTTGGAAAAATCACAAGGAAAGAGAGAACGCCATCAATGTTTAGCAGACGTCTTCGGTAGTACTCGCACTTGATATCCAATGGGACAGGACAAGGTATGATCATGAATTCTTCGCTTATCATATTGAATTCCATGATATCATTACGGACACTGTCTGTGAATTCCGGTAGAGTCTCAAGCAACCAATAAAGACAATTGTTGATGAATATCGGACTTACACCCCATATCTTAGCTCTGTTACTAAACGGATAACTGACCGTTCTCAAGAATGGATTGGAACCTAAATTAAGAATCGTGTACGTGATTTGTTCTGGACGATACCAGGGGTAGTCTGATGCGTCTATCTTCCAAAGAGAGCAATACTCATTCAATAAAGGATGAAAATACACTCCATAAATATCGCTTTTCTTGAGTTTCTTGGATAAGGTTATCCTCACACATTCACGACTCGGCCTGGCAGGGTTTAGAATAATGAAATTTGCTTCTGAGGAAGGACATGCGTTTTGATCTAACACAATTATGCCAGCATGAGAAAACAATGGACGAGATGTGTTAGGAAACTTTCCAGAATGAGAAGGGAATCTACGAATCGTTGGCTTGTTCCCTACAGGTTCCCACCAGTTGTCTATCACAAAGAGATCTAGTCGAGAAAAAGACCTTGGATTTGCAACAAGAATAGTCGGACAGCTGTTTTTGAATATTAAGTCCACAAAATCACGAGGCAAAGTTAAAACATTCCATCCCCTGCAAACAAGTTGACATCTTGCAACAGTTTTAGGTGGAAGCCTCTTAAGAATATTTGTGATTATTTCATCAGGAAGAAATCGTTTGTTTTCTGTTTTCTTACTAGCCTTTTCCCCTGTTGAATCCATTTACTTACAGCAATTAAGAAGAACACAACACTTACGAGTCGGATTGCTTGGGCTTTGTCTCAACTCTCAAGTCCTATACCGCCTGCGACTATAGCAATGGACCAATCCCCTCTTAATTATCTTCTTCCCTCTATTACACGAGATGATGGACTCAGATTCTGTCTAGATGCTTGTGATTTATCTCGAAGTCCTCTACCGCCAGCCGGCCAACTGTAGCAATCGACTAATCCCCCCTCTTATCTTCCCCCAATTCCACTCCTCCTGTTCAACATCAATACAGCTTCGATGCGGATGCGGATGCTTGAGAGTACCTTTTAAGAAGAAATTTAATCAGATTACTCAGGGCTAAAGTGTAATAAAATAGTAGCTGCGGATGTTTGCTTTTTTCGATCAGGTATTGGATCTCTGTAAAATCACAGGCATAACGCAACGGAAATCATCACTCTTGGCAAAACTAAAAGATGATTGAGCATCCGCAATGGCCGGATGAAAATGCAAGGCCCGGCTGACAACTTTTTATTATTATTTTAAAATTTCACTTGTTTCTCAAAATTCTCACAATATCAAGTTTCTTCACCGTTAATAAAAAAAAAGGAAGAAATTGATACTACCCAATGGTAGCAGGCAACGTAAATGTTTGGTGTGAAAATAATAATTTAATATTGAAACAAGTGGTTTTGAAAGAGACATGAAAATAATAATAAACAAATAAAAACCATAGTTATTTATGTATAAACGGTAGAGGTGGGAGTGGTCCGTACCACCTTCACTTCCACATCTGAGAGTTCTAGTGTCACGTCCTGTTTTCGGATACCGAATCCATATCCGGAAAAAAAATAGAAGTGCAACAATCTAAAGATAGAAAGATAACTTAAACAACATCAACGAGCTTACAAAAGTACGAGGTAACAAAATTATCTTACAAGGCTCCAACTTAAAAGTACAACGTGTCTTTAAACAAAATATAAACAAGTCTAGAACATAGTTTAGCATAACTTAAAAGTAGATAATAAAAGCGTTGAGGTAACATCCTCAAAGATCATCCTCGAAATCCTCATCAAAGTCTTGATCCTCCTGGTCATCTTCTCATCCCCAAACACACAAACAATATGCATTCGAGGTAAGTATAATGGTACTTTGTAAAAGATGGAAGATATTGTATTAAACAAGTATATAAAGCATCAAATAAGTTTAAGAGATTTTCTTTATGGAACCGACTCAATCTAGGGTTCATTTCATGCTCATCAACATGTTATGACTAAACGTTTCTAACTTAGCTTATCTTTGTTATACCCGCATCCAAGAGCACTATGCATGGTGTATATCCACCATGAGATATCGTTTGCAACCTAACAATGGATCACACTGATAGCCACAGGTTTAACCCGATAGTGCACGCGTTCGGCGAAGTCCCCCTACCATTCAGCCGTTTATAGGCAAGTAGAGATATTCACTTTTACTGACCGCCCACACGTCGCGATATAGCCTTGTGTATAACCAAGAATGGCATGGTATTTATTCTTTTACTACACAATTATGTATTCGTTAAACATTAGCTAATCACCTATGTGTTTTCAAGGCAAAGCTCACCTTAACCAACTCTACTCCCTCACTTAGTCGTCTAGACACAACGTCCTATCATATACACAGACATTGGAGGATACTAATCCATCAAAGCACAAGCCTCTCATGCCCTTCCAACCGTCCTGAACTTCAACCCCCTTTAAGAGTACATTCGGTGCCGGAACTAAACGCATCAGAAACTCATTCAAGGCTTGTTCATCTTTATTTAGTGTTATTATATCAAGAATCAACACTTAAAACTCATCACATAGTTCCAACCATCAAAATTCCCAAAAACAGGGGCAATGCGTGCGCATTCCCTGGCTCAGAAACTCCCTGTTGCATCCTAAGCAACCAATGCGTGCGCATTGCCTGTACAACAAACATCATGTACCAACCTGAAGCAGGAATGCGTGCGCATTCGACCTGCTGAAAGCATCATGTACAACTCTGAACCAACAATGCGTGCGCATTGCTACCCAATGCGTGCGCATTCCACCTGTGCAAGCCCTAAACATGTTTTTCAACACTTCTCTCGATTTTACAACTCATCCAACATGTTCTTCATCAGTTTTAACACCAAAACTGCAGCAAGACAAGGTACCTTAACATACCATAACATAGTACATTGATCCAAGCATCAAAACACATAATTCTTACACCAAAACAACTTCAAACTCATAACCAACCCTTCTAACACTTAAATTAACACAATAGGAAGATCTCTTACTTGTTTCAAGCACAAAACCATAGCAAAACTTGCAGAAAACCGCAGCACAACTTCACACCTTGAAGAAAACCTATTTGATTCATAACCAATTCATTAACTAGTTAGAATCAAGGTTTCTAAGCATCTATAACTACGAATCAAACCAAGGAACACCAAACATGGTCACAAACTGCCCTTAGGTCGAAATTCATACCTTGAAGAAACTTGATAAACTTAGTATCAGCACGATCCTTGTCTCCCCACGAATCCGGTGATCTACTTGAATCTGAAAACCGTCAAGACTTCACTTAGGATTCTGAAGAAGTAACTTTGCTCTTTTCTTTTCTCTCAAATTGCAAGCAATATATTTTCAATAAAAATTCTGAACTTGCAAGTTAGTGGGGAGTTTTATTTCTTCCAAATAAAACTTCTTCTCTTAAAATTCCTTTAAAACCCTTACTTGTCCATTAAGTACAGTTTAGTCCCCAAAACAAATATATATATGCTTCGAAAATATATATAAATATTTATAATATTTTAAATCCATAAATAGAAATAAATATAATATTTCGTTCTCGCAAATTGACACGTCTGCCATTTTCCGAGAATCAGAATATTACATCTAGCGTTGATTATTTGGGCTATTGTAGATAATGTTTTATAATTGTCAGAATTTTATGAATGCAGAGGGGCTAAAAAGCGTTCATTGTGAATGCTCTAAGGGTTTTTTTGCAAGAGTTGAGTTTCGATGGCAGTGGTGGTGTGATCGGTGCTGTAGAGGGACGGTAGCTCGCTTCCACCGTCATTTATGCTTGACCATTCGGGTTGGGCATGGCCAAACGATCCGTACCCGTTATTAGCTTGGATATATGGGCCGGAACACTACATATGGTATCGGAGACCAAATCTTTTCTGTTAACTTTTTTTTCTTCGTTTTTCTCGGTTTTGATCAAAATTCACATTACTTACAAACCAATTACCACGATAGCCAACAAAGCATAGGTCCATCGGTAATTGCTTTGGTTTTTAAACCGGACGTTTCGGGTCAAGTCTTAATGGAGATAAAATTATGTGTGTTTATTTTGTATCCGTATAAAAAAAGTCACCATGATCAAATATTTATTACTGGAAAAGAAAATTATTTATTTCCTATCTCAAAAGAATATACTATTATTTGGAAATAGCGATGGATCTACCTTTGGGGAAGGGAGCAGCCACACAGCGGTGGATCGAGAAAATTGATTCAGTGGGAGACATATTTTTTTTAAGAGTAATATTTTTTCGAGCGGTGTTTATATTTTTTTTAGGAAAATGTCGTACATGACGAGTTTGAATCTTATTTGGGTAAGAAGGACAAGAAAAAAACACACTGTCAATGACAAAAAGTAATGGATATCCAAAAATGTCCTTAATATTTTATTTTCTAATCTATTCCTGTATTTGTAGTAAATGCTGGTTTTTTTTAAAGAAATGTATTCAATGATGTTCAATAACCACAAATCAGATTATGCATCCTATTTTCATGCCATTATCAACTCCACATCTTCGAATTAAAGAAAAAAACGGCAAATCAGATTAGCATCCTATTTTCATGCCAATATCCCGTCCTAATATTCGAATAAAAGAAGAAAAATCTGAATTTCGACTATTGCAGAAGGCGCCCAGGATTGAAGAAGAAAAATATTGCATTACGATGTTGGCTGCTAGTGAATTTTAATTCATACTTGTGTGTTTATCCAACATAAGCATATTTCGCCTCCTTTTTTTTTTGGTTTTGGCCAATTTTTCCAGTATTTGTGATCTGTCTAATCCGTTGTTGACCAAAGGAATTCATCTTTATTGGGACGCATGATCATTCATTGCTGTCATGGATTTCGTTTTAGGTATCATCCGTAATTGAATTCGATTTTACGGTTTTTTTGTTGTAGTTTTATGTTTTTATTGGACTGTTTCATCATTTCGGATTCGTGAATTGTTCCTCAAAAGATCAACCCATGTAGTCTGTGTTTTTGTTCTTGAAGATTTGACAATGCAGTAACATATTTATTGTGTGGGAAAAAAAATTAATGACAGCAATTGGGGTTGTATTTTAGTAGAAGTCATCATATTTTTGGTAGGATTCATTTCAGGTTTTGTTCCAATTCTTTCATTTAATTTGTACATTGTAACTAATGATTTTGGTAATATATATTTTGTAGGCGTTTGTGTTGCAACGATGTTGATTGTTATGTGCTCGTTCAAGGAGGAGACATGTGTTCTTAGAGTCAACTCCGATGATTCTTTACGTTCAATTCATGACATGATTTCAAACAGTTGGTTTGAATTGAAGCATGTCAATATGAAGCTTTATTATGCATTGCTTGATAAACATAAGTGCATGTTGAGCGCCGATGATGATGTGCGATCAAGGATAGAATTAGCTGATTCATGTGGAATAAAGAGTGTTGATGTGGTGGTTCTGGAAGACGGGGTGATTTGTAATATTCCGATTTTCGGGAAATGGCAGACGTGTCATTTTGCGAAAACGAAATATTATTATTCTGACTTCTTTTATTGGAGTTAAGTTTTCGAGATAAATATATGTATATAATTTCGAGATTTATATATATGTATTAAGGAAAATCTGATCGTTTTAAGGAAAAGGATAATTAAGGAAATAGGTTATTTTGGAAAAAAACTTATTTAAGGAAAAATAATCCCCATTATACTTAAAACCTATTAGAAAATCAGACTTTTCACCTCTTAATCTCCCTTCCTGCGCATAAGAGCAAGGAGAAAGAGGCCAAGAGACTTTCATTGATTTCTGAAGCAATCTTCAACCGTTTTCAGTTTCGAGAGAAGCATCGGAATCGTCGTAAGGAGAGCGTCGTTTCAGTATTAGAAAGTTGGAGCTTTTCTCAAGGAATTTAATTCGACCTATCTGCTGTTTTTGGTTGAGTTTTGAAGATCAAAACTTATACCTTTCGTAGTTCATGGTTATGGAAAAGTGTGATCGATTCTAATACGAATTCGGATTGATCATATTGGTTTCTCTGCAAAAGGTGCTTGAGTTTGTTGCTGTTTTTCTGAGTTTTGGTTTTGGAATAGCTTGCTAAAGGTAAGAAGGTCTTTCTACAATTTAATTATGGTTTCATAGGGTTTAAGTTAGGACTAGAGGTGATTTTATGCTAGATTGTTACCTTCGTTTTGCCTAAGGATCTACAGATGTTATGATAGATAAAAGCTGTGTTTTATGCCTTTTTCTGAGTATTATGATGTTAGAAAGGTTTAGGAACGATTAGGGATCGATTAGGGTTCAAAAACTAAGTTTTTGGAGAGTTGCCGCGCTTGGTGCGGGCGCACCAAGCCCAGTGCGGACACACTGGAGAACCAGAAGTTGAATTTTACGTACAGAGAGTTGGTGCGGGTGCACCAGACCCAGCTTGGCGCGCCTTCAAGCCAGTCTTGGGCGTCTTCAAGTTGAGCAGATTTTGTATTTTTCATACAGAGGCTCAGTGCGAGCGCACTAAACCCCAGTGCTGGCGCATTGGACCCTGTTTTGAGGAAACATGTGGTTTTAAGCTTCGTAGTGAGTTCTAAATGTTAATCCCTTGATCTAACAACATTAATTAAACATAAACACGCCTCGATTGAGTTTCTGATGCGTTTGGTTCCGGCACCGGACGTACTCTTAAAGGGAGTTGAAGTTCGGGACCGTCGGAAGGGCATGAAAAGGCTTGTGCTTTGATGAACTAGAGTTCGTCAAGGTCTGTGTATTTGATAGGTTGTAATGTCTAACTGTCTAAGTGAGGGAGTAGAGTTGATAAGGTGAGTTTTATTTTGAAAACACTTAGGTGGCTAGATAACAACGGCAAATAATTACATATGTGTAGTAAAAGCTAAAACGTCACTTATTCTCGGTTTGACACTAATCCATATCGGCGATGTGATACGTTCATAAAAGGTGAACAACGCTACTGGCTCAAAAGGCTGAAGGGTAGTGGAGGAAATTTATCGAACGTATATGCATACCGGGGAGATCCCTGGACTATCGGTGCTAATCACCGTAGTTGGCAAGTATATCTCGTGATGGATATTCATCATGCATAGTGTCCTTGAGTAATGATGTAACCAAGATAGGTTAAGTTAGAAACGTATAGTCATGAAATGTCGATGGGCATGGAATGAACCTTAGATCGAGTTGGTCTCATAAAGATAATTAATATAATAAAACCTGTTAATGAGCCTTAGTTAATTTGTAGCTTCTACTTCTTACTATGTACAATGTATTTACCTCAAATGCATGTTTATTTATGTGTTTGGGGGAGAGAAGATGAACAGGTAAATCCAGAGTTCGAGGAGGACTTCGATGACGATGTTTAAGGACGCCGAAGTTGAAGCAATTATTTATTTATGTTTCGTTTATTATATTAGACTTGGAGTTTTGTTAGAAACCTTGCAATTTATTTTTATTACTTTTGGATTTCGTTGGTATCTTTTTCAATGTAATAAATGCTACATTTCTTTCTTTAGACGTGGAGTTTCTATTCTGGTTATTTTGAAAAAAAATTACCTGAGTCTTTTTGCTTCCATTTTGCTTAACTCGATACGACGTAGTAGAGGCTTACGTGTAATATTAGATTTATTTAATATTATGCGTGCCGAACGTTCCTTTTCCAGATAAGGACTCGGTGTCCGGGAACAGGGCGTTACATGATTGGTTCATCATCTTCATACGTGTCAGGTAATACCGTTGTTGATGAGCCATGGAATAGTGACGGTGCAGATGATGCGTTACCATCGCTTTCAATTAACACTCAGTCTCGTACGATCAACTTAGGCTGGGATAAGCTTATTTTCATGGAAGGTCAGAGATTTGAGGGTGGTGCGGATGCTTTTAAGGAGTGTTTTTTGAAACAGTCTATTCAAACTGGCTTCCGATTCGTTTATACCTAGAATGATGTTAGTAGGATTTCAGTTGTTTGTGCTTTGAAAGACCAAACAAAATGTGACTGGAAGGTCCATGCTGTTAAAAGACCTTCAAATGGACAATTTTATGTGAAGAAATTGTGCAACGTCCATAAATACGGAACATCTGCCTGATCTTTCAAACATTCACGTTTTACTTCTCGTCTTGTTGCTAAAGACATTGTAGACACAATCCGTGAGAAGCCAATGACCACACCATCGGACGTCCAACATTTTTGGTCTTCTACCCGTCGTCTGAAAATGCCTTATGATGCCAGGGGTGCTGTTAGGAAGGCTAGGCAGATTGTGTATGGCAACGAGCGTGATTCTTTCAATAAGTTGCCGGCTTATAAAGGCAGTGTTTTGCAGTCAAATCCTGCATCAGATGTAGTCTTGGATGTAGATCATAAAACTCATCGGTTTAAACGTATGTTTATTGTGTTTGCGGCGTGCATCAAGGGGTTTGCTTTCTGGCGTCCATTGCTTTATCTGGATGGTGCACATTTAAAGTGTTCTACTAAAGGGAATCTCTTGGCTGCTACTGCGAAAGACGGTGATAGTGGTATGTGTCATCCAAACAAAGTATTTCGGATCTGTCGTGCAACTTCACACGCATTTTTTTTATTCAAATTTTCTGTTTGCTCCCAAACACACTTCAAGTCGTACCACTTTCATGGTGACTTATGCTGGGACGACAAAGTAACATGTCTATTCCATCGTGTAGTAGTAGTTGTAGTAACATGTCTTCTCCATGTTATAGTAACACTTGTAGTAACCGGCGTTTTTCCCATCACATAACAACACATGTAGTAACATGCTTTGTTGTCCACCATGTAGTAAGAACGGTAAATATGTATAGCTATTTCGATCAAATTTTCTATTACAAAAAAAAATTTAACAAAACATGGGGGAGCCATGTGCACTTTGTATTGCCCAACTTAGACATCCTTAATTATTCTATGTTTATATCCATATGCTTTAAGTGCATTTTGTCAATGTTGTTTTTTTTAGGTTTGTATCAAGTATGCTACGTTGTAGTTGAATCAGAGGACTATGAAAATTGGCGGTGGTTTTTGGTGCAATTGAGCAGAATCCTTACACTAGAACGGGAGATTACCTTCATGACTGACCGGAATATATGTTTAATTGCTGCTTTGCCTGAAGTGTTCTCGGAGTCTCACCACTATTTCTGCATCTACCATTTGAAGTTAAATATGAAGAGCACTTTCAGTGGCCAAAAAGGTGGTGCGGATTTGAGGGACCAGATGGTTGATTTGCTAGTTAAATGCGCATATGCCTCTACCGAAGTGGAGTTTCACAAGTATGTGGACACAATGCTTCATGTCGGAGGGAAAAAAGCCGAGGGTTTCTTTGACGGATTGCAACTGGAAAAGTGGGTCAATGCTTATTTCAAGGGATGTCGTTACGGTAACATGGCATCTTCTGCTGCCGAATCATTCAATTCGTGGGTGGTTAAGGAAAGACATCTTCCAGTGTTGAATATGATTGATGCGATTCATATTAAAATCATGAAGCAAGTAGCAGGTATAATTCATATCTAGCGTAATTAATTTCTTCATTTTTTTTCCCGAACGTCTACTTCTTATCATTTTTATGATATCATTATTTCAGATAGGCGTGAAATGTTGTGATATCCCACATCGGTAAAGTAAGTGAATTCTCACCCCATATAAGTGTGAGACATAGAGGTCTTGTCAACTCGGGTTAGCCCTTTTAGACAAAACAAGGACGGCGGTCTAAGCAGTTGACCGGACCATTTATGCCGCATTTAACGCTACCAGGCCTAGGGTCTAGAGGCATTATAGAATGGTATCAGAGCCGACTATCAGACGTATCTAAGTGCCACATGCCACCTCTAGAGTCCTCTGGTAGATATGAACTGGGACAAGTCCACAGGGACAAGTCTTGGCCGTCCTGGCGAGGATGCCAGTCCCTTATAAGGGGGGAGAATATGATATCCCACATCGGTAAAGTAAGTGAATTCTCACCCCTATATAAGTGTGAGACATAGAGGTCTTGTTAACTCGAGTTAGCCCTTTTAAACCAAGCGAGGACGGCGGTCTAAGCAGTTGACCGGACCATTTATGACTCATTTAACGCTACCAGGCCCGGGGTCTGGGGGCGTTACAAATGTGTTCAACCTGGACCTCGAAGATTTGTCCTAAAATTGACTCAAAGTTGTACGAGTTGATGGAAATAGGATGAAGCTTCAATGTCATTAGCTCCACACCATACGAGTATGAGGTGTTATCCTCCCCATCGGCATCTGTTAATTTAGAGTGTGGGACTTGCAGTTGTAATGAGTGGCAACGTTATGGTTATCCATGTGTTCATGGATTAGCCGTCATCAGTGTTACTGGATTTCCGTTATATCAATTTGTTGATCAGGTCTATTTGACGGAGTCATATTCCAACGCGTACCATGATGCAATTTATCCAATACCAGATTCGTATCTACATGAGAATATAAAAGTTGGGATGAAAGTGTTGCCTCCAATTCCGAAGAGGCAGCCTGGTAGGCCACGCAAGAAGCGTTTCAAATCAAGAGGGGAGTATAAACGTCCTATTACTTGTGGCCATTGCGGAAATGAAGGGCATTATAATTGCAGAACAACAAAGACTTGTGGCACGTTTAAAGTGAAGAGTGTGGATGAGGCTTTTATTGCTTTGTTCCCACAGACACCAGAGAAAATGAGGGAAACTCTGAAGATTGCATTTTATAAGCTCAAGAAGAATATCCCTTCTTGTATTCTTGCCAAGTATATTGATGTAAGTGCTTCAATTTTCTAACAATTTGTGTTCTGTTGAATTGTGGATAACTAGCTTCAGGATTTAAGTTTGTGAAAGTTTTGAAGTTGAATTTGAGCATGGAAACAATGTTTATGTGCTTTAACATGAAGAACTCTTGTGTGATGGATTCAACATAACTTAAGTACCTTTTTTTTTTTATGGGATTCTAGTTTTTTTTGCCTTTGAGATATATACCAATCTCCAATGATAAAATCGGTTGTCAACGAGACGTATCGCGTACCCATGAAGAAAAGCTTACTTCTTTTTATGCACAAAAGCTTGCTGGTAAATGGGTTTGATGTAGTTTTGCCTTTATTACCATTCTTTTGACAAATTTCAAGGCTTTATTAAAGGTTTTAGTTGTTTCTTAGTTCACTGAAGATATATGGACACTATTGAAAAGTCTTTGAGCCCAAATTAAACATTTTATGTCAGTGATTCCTTCGGCCCTCCGGATGTATGTCTATTTAAGTCATTTATGGATGACTGGAGTTCTTCACACTTTAAAAAACTCGAAAACTCTGAAATAGCAAAACTAGCACTGACCAAGAATAACACCCTTTATGTGAGGACCAGCACAATCTATGTTAGTGTACTAGTCTTTGGATCAATAGTAATTTGTATGTAATAGTTAATAATGAATCTTTCTGATAGCAAATATCGTTGTTATACGGCTAATGTCTGTTCGGGGAATACAGAACATCGATTCAGGTTTTTTTTGCTCTAACTTTTGACTCACGTAGTCTGTCAACCATGGATTCGTGTGGATGGCTTGTCAAAGCAGTAAAATCCAGGCTTCGCGCTTATCTTTTTCGTAGCAAGATTGTTGCTTGCTACTTCTGAGTAAAAACGGGCTAATTGGAGGCATCAATATGATGGCGACTAGAGTATTACGAACCAACAAAGACTTGTGGCACGTTTGCCAAAGGAGAAAATTCCAACGAATGGGGCTTTAAGACTCCAAACGAAGTGTCTTTTTTTTTTTTTTTTTTTCAATTACACTTACAGTGAATTAAAAGATAACAGAAATATGGAGAGATCGAAGTGAGAAGAAATTCTACGGATCGAAAGTGAAAATTGGGATAATTCATTGGACAACTGCAATTCTGGTTACAACTTACAAGAGAGCTTAAATACTCCATCTCTAAATTGGGGAAATACATAGTTAGGGTAGGAAATGAAAGCATGAGAATTTGAACAACATTCAACAAAAAGATAGAAAATATCTGAGCTGAATCCATGCGAAACTTGGGGTAATAACGCAATCGATGGCTAAAATAGTCATAAACCAACTTTGGGACTCTTCTGCTGAAACTTTCCATGTTCATCACACTGCCCTTTGTAAGAAGAATCACACTGCCCTTTGTAAGAAAAAAACGAAAAGCCTTGAACAAGCCTTAAAAGGTTCACACAGTTTAAGTCCCTGAACATTAACAAATCCCACACAAAAAAAGGTTAATCTTGATTGTACAGTTTTTGTATATGAATTGTTGACAAGCTATGAAGCACCGACACTTCAATTAGTCGCCGCCGTACGCGTGTGTCCACACATTTTTCAGCCCGACACGCGCCCGACACGCTCCGACACGCGTGTCGGAAACGTGTCGCCGATTAAAATAATGTTAAATTCAAATTTTGAATTCCGACACGGCCCGACACGCTGGGGACACGGCCCGACACGGCCCGACACGTTGGGGACACGCAAGGGACACGGCGGGACACGTTGGGGACACGGCGGGACACGTTGGGGACACGGCGGGGACACGCAAGGGACACGGCGGGACACGGCGGGACACGTTGGGGACACGTAAGGGACACGCAAGGAATGCAATCCGTCCTGCGAATTGGCATCAACCTACGTCTATGTTTTTTTAATAATATATATATTAATATACATATATATATATATTAAAACGTGTCGGCGGCGTGTCGTTCCCTCAAATTCTAAAAGTAACCGTGTCGCCGTGTCCGTGTCGTGTCGTGCGCCGTTCCCGTGTCCGTGTCCGTGCTTCATAGTTGACAAGCAGATCACTGTTTGACTCATGCTGCCACCACCACCTTGTCGTCTAGGTCTATGGATATTGTGTGACTGCAGTTATTTAAAGAAGCCAAACTCATCTGATGAGACAAAAACAATACATTATCATTGTACTTCCTTTTCTGATAGTTCTTCACACCTTCCACAAGGTTGCAAACAAGGAGTGTTCCGTTCGACAACAGAGCTAGCTTTCCATCCACAACAGCGACTTCGCCACGTGCTACTATACTTTGACAAAGACCTATGCTTAATGTATATTCAGCAACTGTCCACAACCTCTCCGCATGATTTTCCAATTTCCATATAGTGATTTTGTTTGGAAAAATCACTAGAAAAGAGAGAATGCCTAGCAGACGTATTTGGTAGTACTCGCACCTGATATTCAAGGGGACAGGACAAGGTATGATCATGAATTCTTCGGTTATGATATTGAATTCCATGATATCATTACGAGAACCGCGTGTGAATCTTGGTAGAGTCATAAGCAACCAATAAAGGCAATTGTTGATGAATATCGGGCTTACATCCTGTAGATAATTAGAGAAATAGAAGAATAAGATTGGGAGAAAGAGAGATTTTATTGATCATTCACACTTATCGGGTATAATAAGTGTGAGAAATACAATATATATAAGGGGCCTCCAACGGCTATAAAAGTACATGCCACTAACGGCTAGTGTACAAAGCAGATCAGACACACTAAACTAGTTTAAGCTTAACTAGTTACACTAAAAAGGGAAGCAAACTAAATAGGATCATAATACACCAAAACTCCACACTCCCCTCAAGGTTGGTTGTAGATATCAATGCAACCAAGCTTGGAATGTAGGAGTTGAAAAACTTGATTGGAGACAGTTTGGTGAGGATGTCTGCTACTTGATCTCGGGATGGAACATGATTGAGTGAGATTTCATTCCTATCCACCTTTTCTCTGATAAAGTGCCTGTCAACTTCCACATGCTTTGTCTTGTCATGTTGAACTGGATTTTCAGCCATGCACAGGGTAGATATGTTGTCACACAAGACTTGAATAGGTTTGCCATTGTCCATCTTTAGGTCTTGCATCAACCTTTTTTAGCCATATCCCTTCACAAATTCCCAAAGCCAATGCTCTAAGTTCAGATTCAGCACTGCTTCTTGACACCACATCCTGTTTTTTGCTTCTCCATGTTACCAAGTTGCCCCAAACATAAGTGCAGTAGCCTGATGTTGATCTCATATCGCTTTATCCCTCGCATAATCGGCATCGATGAACAACTCATTTGAATTCCCTTTCAAAATGCAACCCTTGGCCTGGATTCTTCTTGAGGAATCTTAAGGTCCTGCTTCACAGCTTTCCATGTGTCTTTCAGGTTGGGTTGTGCATGTCTTTGGCTCACCAATCCAACTGCAAAACAAATATCAGTCCAGTGTGAGATAGATAGATAAGTTTGCCCACCGCCTTTGATACATCTCCTTATTAACCTGGAGGACTGTCTTTCTCTTTTCCAAGCTTTAAACTCAGTTCTACTCGGGAGTGTCACCGGTTACACCCTAACATCCCAGCTTTCCTTAATGATCAAGTGTATACTTCCTCCGAGACATAGAAATCCTTCGAATTTCTTGAGATTTCCATCCCTGTGAAGTATTTCAAACTTCCTAGATCTTTTACCTCAAATTCACAAGCCATTGCATTTTTCATGATATAATATCATTTGGATCATTTCCATGATAACAATATCATCCACATAAACAAAGAAAGGATGGTCAATTTCCTGTGTTAGTGGATTTTATAAACAGTGTGATCTGCATGACTTTGAACAAAGCCATGCTTGATGACAAATTTGGAAAATCTTCCAAACCATGCTCTTGAGATTGTTTCAGCCATACAATTGCCTTTTCCAACTTGCACACTTCACCAAATTTTCCTAATTTTTCAAATCCTGAGGAATGTGCATGTACACATCCTCCTCAAGATTCCCATTTAGGAAGGCATTTTTATGTCCAGCTTGATGTAGGGGCCAATCAAGGTTAATCGCAATGCTTATCAACACTCTTATGGTGTTAAGTTTTGCCACTTGAGCAAAGGTTTCATGATAGTCAATCCCATAGGATTGTGTGAAACCTTTGCTACAAGCCTAGCTTTGTATTTGTTAAGAGTGCCATCAAGATTGCATTTTATGGAAAATATCCACTTACACCCAACCTGGTTTCTTTCCGGGGTAAAGTAGTGATTCTCCAAGTATTTGTCTTGCAAAGAGCATTGAACTCTTCTTCAATGAAATTTTTTCCACTCGGAGAGTTAAAAGCCTCATTGATAGTCCTTGGAATTTGGATTTTATCCAAACTACAGATCATACCAGCATCCCCTTTTCTAAGATTATTGTATGAAAGAAAGTTGTATAAGGGATAGGCTGTACACTTTCTGGTTGCCTTTCTTTGAGCAATGGGTCTATCATCAACCTCATCTTCAATTATTTCATTTTCTGAACTTTCAGATGTGGTTCCATCAGTTTCTGATTTTTCAGAACTTTGTTCAGTAGAATCATGTGATTCATAAGTGTCATCATCTGATATTTCGTGATTCTCAGATAATAGCTTTCCTTTTCTAGTGTATACAATTACACTAGATTAGGAACATTTTCTGCTCCATTCACAGTTCGTAATCTTTTGTTGTTCATGATCGAGTCATGTACACTTTCGATGGTGTTAATAGATCACTTCTTTTTCATGAGGAGCGGGGGTTTCCTCATTTTGATTATCATAGTATGGAATATTGGTATTCCATACTTGATTAAATTCATTGAAATTCTCCCCCTGACCTTCATGATTGTAGAAGGGCTGATTTTCATGGAAAGTCACATCCATAGTGTTGTACATTTTTTTTGATGTAGGACAATAGCACTTATAGCCCTTCTGAGTGGGGGAATATCCCACAAATATGCACTTTATAGCTCTAGGATCAAGCTTTCCTCTGTGTTGTGAGTGGACATGCACATAACATGTGCATCCAAACACTCTTAGAGGAATATTGCCAAAAAGGTGAAACTCAGGATAGTGCTCTTTTAGAACATCCATTGGAGTTCTGAAATTCAGAACTCTTGAAGGCATTCTATTAATGAGATAAGTTGCTGTCATGACAGCTTC
Source organism: Gentiana macrophylla (assembly GCA_026214975.1). Lineage (NCBI taxonomy): Eukaryota > Viridiplantae > Streptophyta > Magnoliopsida > Gentianales > Gentianaceae > Gentiana > Gentiana macrophylla. The sequence continues at coordinate 97,085,522 of CM047810.1, forward strand.
ACCCCATAGAAATTTTGGAACCTTCATTGTAAACATGATACTTCTTGCCACCTCCAAGAGGTGTCTGTTTTTTCTCTCAGCCACCCCATTTTGTTGGGGTGTATCAACACAAGTACTAACATGAATGATCCCTTTTTCAGAGAAAAAGGAGTTGAGACTATGTTCAAAGTATTCTTTGCCATTATCGCCAATGCTTTAATCTTTGTACTAAACCGAGTTTCAATCATAGCATAGAATGATTTGAATATAGTACCAACTTCCGATTTCTCCTTTAGAGAAAAACAACCATGTTACCTGCTTGTGATCATCAATGAATGTAACAAACCATCTTTTTCCGATTGATGTGGTTTGTCTTGAAGGTCCCCAAATATCACCGTGGAATGTTGAGAAAGGAGTAGAAGGTTTATAACCTCCAAGAGGATACACACAGATCTCTCGTGTGTTTAGCTAATTCACACACTCCACAATGTAATTCGAAAATGATTTTCTCATTAAACATACTAGGATACAACTTTCTTCATATAAGCAAAATTAGGATGTCCTACCTATAATGTAACATCATAATTTGATTGCAAGAATTTCCAATCATTTACTAGCAAGGCCTTTAGGAATCTCATCAAAGAACTTGTCGGTGAAGACAGCTTTTGAGAATATAGAGATCAGAGTGAGTTTTACCACTAGCAATCTCCTTCGAAGAATTCAACTCCTGAAATTTACACCATTAGGATGGAACAGATAAAGGCAATTTGAGTCCTTTGTGATCCTTTTAATGAGATAGAAGGTTGCATTCTAGTTTAGGAACATATAAAACATTATTCAGAGTTATATTCTCTCAGAACCCTCACATCCCCTGCTCCATAAACTCGAAATAGAACCATCTGCAATCCTTATATTATGGAGATTTTTGCACTTCATGTATCAAAGAAATAATTCGGATTTCCAATCATGTGTTTTCGAAGCACCGTAATCCACAATCCAGAGGTTCTTAATGATTGAAGTTCCAAAGATATGCATTAAAACACAGACCTGAATTGTGCATGGAAGGATGGGCTTGTGAACAATGAGCAGCTAGAAGCCTTTTAAGTCCACAATTTGCTCCTTAGTAATTTGACAATCAGGTTTGTTGGTTTGCACACCAGTAGACTTTGTGACCATGGTACGCCTTCATGGAGAGTAGGAGTGATGTTCTTTAACAGTAGCTTTCTCCTGCTCTCTTTATATTTGATATCAGCCACCATAGCCTTGAGTGATGAGGGGGTTTTGACTCAGAATACTCCCCCTTTCTTCATCAGAACCGAAGTTGTCACCATTTAATGTGTGACTAGATAATGACAACATTGATGGCTCAGTGTTCCAGGAAGGATTCAAACTTGATTCTTCCCTTGAGTTAACATCTGAGGATGAATCATGTGCCATTTTTGAGAAAATTTTCTGAAATTTGAATTTTTCCAGAAAATTTGAAGATTTTTAGCAGTTTTGATGGATCACCGCTCCGATACCATGTAGATAATTAGAGAAATAGAAGAATAAGATTGGGAGAAAGAGAGATTTTATTGATCATTCACACTTATCGGGTATAATAAGTGTGAGAAATACAATATATATAAGGGGCCTCCAACGGCTATAAAAGTACATGCCACTAACGGCTAGTGTACAGTGCAGACTGTACACACTAAACTAGTTTAAGCTTAACTAGTTACACTAAAAAGGGAAGCAAACTAAATAGGATCATAATACACCAAAACTCCACACATCCCATATCTTAGCTCTGTTACTAAACGGATAACCGACCGTTCTCAGGAATGGATTGGAACCTAAGTTAAGAATCGTGTACGTGATTTGTTTCGGATCATACGAGGGGTAGTCTGATGCGTATATCTTCCAAAGAGAGCAATACTCATTCAATAAAGGATGAAAATACACTCCATAAATATCGCTTTTCTTGAGTTTCTTGGATAAGGTTATCCTCACACATTCAAGACTCGGCCTGGCAGGGTTTAGAATAATGAAATTTGCTTCTGAGGAAGGACATGCGTTTTGATCTAACACAATTATGCCAGCATGAGAAAACAATGGACGAGATGTGTTAGGAAACTTTCCAGAATGAGAAGGGAATCTACGAATCGTTGGCTTGTTTCCTACAGGTTCCCACCAGTTGTCTATCACAAAGAGATCTAGTCGAGAAAAACACCTTGGATTTGCAACAAGAATAGTCGGACAGCTGTTTTTGAATATTAAGTCCACAAAATCACGAGGCAAAGTTAAATCATTCCATCCCCTGCAAACAAGTTGACATCTTGCAACAGTTTTAGGTGGAAGCCTCTTAAGAATATTTGTGATTATTTCATCAGGAAGAAATCGTTTGTCTTCTGTTTTCTTACTAGCATTTTTCCCTATTGAATCCATTTACTTACAGCAATTAAGAAGAACACAAAGACTTACGAGTCGGATTGATTCCGTCCAGATGCTTGGGCTTTGTTTCAAATCCTATACCGCCGGCGACTATAGCAATCGACCAATCCCCTCTTATCTTCTTCCCTCTATTACACGAAATGATGGACTCGGATTCCGTCTAGATGCTTTTGATTTATCTCAAAGTCCTCTACCGCCAGCCGGCCGACTGTAGCAATCGACTAATCCCCTCTTATCTTCCCCCAATTCCTCCTCCTGTTCAACATCAATACAGCTTCGATGCGGATGCTTGAGGGTACCTTTTAAGAAGAAAATTTATCAGATTACTCAGGGCTAAAATGTAATAAAATAGTAGCTGTTTGCTTCTTTTTGATCGGGTATTGGATCTCTGCAAAATCACAGGCATAAGGCAACGGAAATCGTCACTTTTACATATATACGCAAAATTAAAAGATGATTTTAAGGGTTTTGCAAGAGTTGAGTTTTGATGGTAGTGGTGGTGTGATCGGTGTTGCAGAGGGATCTAATGGTAGCTCCCTCGCAGGAGGTTTTTAGGTGTTGTCTCCGCACAGCGTGAAGACACGTGTGGAATTACATGGACAATATGTTTTTAAATTAGATTCAAAGTATGTGGTCTAGATCATTCCTTCTGTCAATGCATACGGAGATATTAGGCAAAAACTTTCCCTCGCCTGCACCGTTATTTATGCTAACCCTCCGGGTTGGGCACGACCAAACGATCCGTACACGATATTAGCTTGGAGATACGGGCCGGGACATTACATACAGGGGCGGACCCAGAATGGTAGGGGTGGGGGCATTGACCCCACTCAAATTTCCGGACGAAGTTACTAATATACCCCTCTAAGAATATTAAAACTGTGTATGCATATTACTTCAGACACTTCCTAGTATAATTATCCATTTAGTTCAACTAGTTAGAAACTTGAATACATATCCTAAAGTGGTTATAGGTTCAAAACTTGGCTTTTAATTCTTTTTTCAACTTTTTTTTTGAATTTGACCCCACTTGAAATATTTCCTGGGTCCGCCGCTGATTACATATGTTATCCGAGAACCAATTCTTTCATGTTTAACTTTTTCTTCTTTGTTTTTTTTCCGGTTTTGATCAAAATAGACATTACTTACAAATATGATTGCCAACAAAACATTGGTCTATCGGCAGGTGTTGTGGTCTTTAAACCAGACGTTTCGGGTTCAAGTCTTACCGAGGATAAAAATATGTGTTTATTTAGTATCCGCAAAAAAAACATCATGATTAAATATTTATTTCTTAAAAAGAAAAAGAAAATAAAATTACTTATATTACTATTATTTGGCAACATGGATGGATCTACCTTAGGGGAGGGGAGGAGTCACTCAACGGCGGATCAAGAAAATTGATTCAGTGGGAGCCAAAGCCATATTTTTTTTAAGAGTAATATTTTTCTCAGCGGTGTCTATAAATATTATTTATAGATACAAACTAGTATTATTTGTTTATAAGGGCGACGTTTTGGAGCACTTAATTAAAGACTTAGGACATCCAAAAAAAGCACTTTAGTTATAAGCGACAAAATCACACCAATTTGACAAAATTAACCCTATTATCTATTAATTGAACGATACAATTTTTGGCAGCTTGGAAGGATATGTCTTGACATCCTTAAAGACAAATGGAGTCCAGCTCTTCAGATCCGAACCGTGCTTCTGAGGTAATCGACTTGTATTAAATAGAGGACAAAAATACTTGTGATTTCTTGGGACCAGAATTATTATTAATAAATGGAAACTGTGAAATTGTTTAATTTGTTGTGTTTTTCTGCTGATAACATCATCTAATTTCAACGCGGTAATATTGTTTGATAGCATTCAAGCACTTCTGAGTGCTCCAAACCCAGACGATCCACTCTCTGAAAACATTGCAAAACATTGGAAGTCAAACGAGGTTGAAGCAGTGGAAACAGGTGGGCGGAGCAAGAAACTTTATGATTTGATAATTATTACAAGTTGCTGACTTACCGTGAAGTTTGTGTCTTTGATTGATTATAGTTGCAGAAGTTTAAATTGAATCCATCATGGCTCATTTAAACTGGTTTCCTCTGTTATGTGTTCTATAGCGAAGGAATGGACACGTTTATATGCTAGTGGTGCTTGAACCTTGGCTTGGCTTGGCTTGGCTTGGCTTGGCTTGGCTTGGCTTGGCTGGTTGATTCCAAAAATAACTGTGTATTAGTGTGTGCTCTATTGAATGAAATGAATTCTGTTACTTAAATCATATGGAGATTTGAATTTAATGTGAAAAAGCATTATTTTGATGCCTCTCTTAAGTGGTATCGTTTTTCTAGTTGTCCTTTTTCTCAACCCCATCTTTAATTTGGTGAGTGCAATTAAGCAGGTAGACATTTCTTGTTTGTTATAGACCAAGCTCGTTCCAACTTTGTTTGTTTAGTTTCTGGGGATTAAGGTTTGATTGGTAGCAGCTAGACATTTCTTGTTTGTTTTAATTGGTTAAAGATGTTGGTGCACAATTTGCTGTTTAATAAAAGGTATCGTGCTTTACATTTTTAGTCTCTTTGCCTAAACTTAGTGCTAAGAAGCTGATCATTGTGTTTGAGAAAAGTTAGTAACTTTGTAAATAAACATAATAATTGTATCTTCTTGTCATTATAGGTTCAAATGTGACGGGTTATGTGAATATGGTTGGTGATTATGAAAGGCTTTGATGATGATGTTTTATTTTTCCTTTCTTTTTTTGAGTAATGATCGTGACACAAATTGTTGCGACACAACGAAACATTACATCATCGATCGACGACACCGTTGATCATGATGTAATAATGATCAATTAGTTTAACATGCATCACCTTGAAACAAAGAAAGAAAAGCTATACGTTGATGGTGGGTTTGTGTATGATTTGGAATAAAATTGATGCGGTGATATTGATGTCATACCGCATTTACAATTAAAGAATGATGCAAATGACATCGATGCCATCGCATATGTCACTACATATGTCATCGCGATATACAATTTACAAAGTTTTTGTTTTTGCAATTTGGGTGTTGATGTCATCGCGTATACAATTTCATACAAAATTGGTAACTTTGTAAAATAAGTGTGGTGTCATTCACATTAGGGTGTAATCGATCCGAGTCGATATCGATACTCCCTGCAGCTCGAAGCTTGAATCGACTAAAAAATTTCGGGCTCGATTGAGCCATAAAAAGGCAACATCGAACTCGACTGGCTAAGTACTTGATATAGCTTGACGCGGCTCATAAGCTCCATTTCCCCTGAATTTTTTTCTTAATTTGGGGACAAAAGTTCAACAAAATATTGATGTCATGCATATTTGATTGCCGCGATGCCGATCACATAAATTGTTGATGTCATTCATAAATGATTCTTGATGTCATCGCATAAAATGTTGATGTCATCGCATATCCGATTGTCGATGTCCATCGCATAAATTGTTGATGTCACGCGCGATATGATTGCCGATGTCATCGCATAAAAATATGAATTAATGTGAAAGAATTATGTTGATCGGAGTTTTATATCAAAAAATATAGCCGTTTGAAGTCGAATTTATAAAGAAAAAAAATCAATTTTCTGAAATTAATTCGGAAAAATATCAAATGTCATCACGGTGTTGCTTCATCAAATGTCACCAGCATCCGGTGATCATTGCATCCCGATGGTCTCTCGATCGCGTGTCTCTCGCATCGGGGGTGGCCATGCATCGCGGTGTCACTTCATCGCGATGTCTCTGCACATATGATTGATGATGTCATTATGTAAATTGTTGATGTCATTCATATATGATTGCTAATGTCACTGCATATCTGATTGCCGAAGTCGCTGCATAAATTGTTGATGTCATTCATATATGATTGCCGATGTCACTGCATAAAATGTTGATATCACTGCATATCTGCTTGCCGATGTCACTGCATAAATTTTTGATATCAAGCATATATGATTGCTGATGTCACTGCATAAAATATTGATATCACTGCATATATGATTGCCGATGTCAGTGCATTAAAATATGAATTAATGTGAAAGATTTATGTTGATCGTAGTTTTATATCAAAAGATATACCCATTTGAAGTTGATTTTATGAAGAAAAGAAATGGATTTTATGAAATTAAGTTGGAAAAATATCAAATGTCATCACGGTGTTGCTTCATCAAATGTCACTGCATCCCGGTGATCACTGCATTCCGATGGTCTCTGCATCGACGGTGGCCACTTCATCGCGGTGTCTCTGCATCGGGGGTGGCTACTGCATCACGGTGTCACTTCATCGCGATGTCTCTGCATATATGATTGCCGATGTCACTGCATAAATTGTTGATGTCACGCATATATGATTGCCGATGTCACTGCATATATGATTGTCGATGTCACTGCATATATGGTTAATTAATCGGGTTGGTGACTGCATCGTGGTGGTCAATGCATCGAGGGTGGTCAATGCATCGGGTTGGGCAATGCATTGCGGTGGTCACTGCATCGCGGTGGTCAATGCATCGCGGTGTCATTTCATCGCGGTGTCTCTGCATCGCAGTTGTCAGTACATCGCGTTGTCTCTTCATCGCGGTGGTCAATGTATTACGGTGGTCAATGAAAAAAAGAAAAAATAAAATTTTCACTTTCTGCCGCACCCAAAAAAAAAAAAAAAAAAACAACAACAACGTCCAGGAGAATGCAAAAAAAAAAAAAAAAAAAAATTCATTAAGGGTATTTGGGTCTATCTACCTAATTTTTGTCCTTATAACTAAGTGTTTGTTTTGAGTGTCCTTTTTGTCTAATTAAGTCCAATATGTGTCCTTTTGAATAATTGTCCCTAAAAACTATATATGTTATGCACTCCCCCGTCTCAGAATCTAAGTTATTCATATAAGTCATTCTACATTACCAATACAGCATTTATCATTATTTTTTCTTTATCTTATACCTAATTTATTAACAATTCAACTACTTTTCAATATTTTATAATCATTTCATTAATGAGATTCAAATGATATTTTAGACATTTCTCTTTAAAAATTTATGACATTCAACCACTTTCTTAATATGTACGTAAACGTCCAAAATAACTTATATTTTGAAGCATACAATTTCCTCCTTAAAAAATGTGGCGTATATACAATTCAAAATAAGAGAACCAAAATACAGTGCACTCAGGGCCGGCCCTATAGTGAGGCCGGCGAGACCCAGGTCTTAAGCCCAACGGTGTCGGATGGCCCAACGGTACATGTTTCGCTAAAAGAAAAAAAAATCGTGTAGATTTAATCCGATCCAACATAATGTAATAAGTTTTTTTTTTGATAAATGCCCAAAATTTTTTTACTTCAATTAATAAAGGTCCCAATAAAAAATTTACTTGGCCAAAAAAAATAAAATATACAAACAAGTTTTTTTTATTTTTTGTTTGGAAAACTATAGAAATTACAAAGACTACTTTGTAGACATGTTTTGAGACTATCAATAAATTAAATTTTGTATTTACGGATGTTAAAAACGTGATAAGTATGTTTTTAAAAAAAAAACTTCAACTAAAAAGACCAATTCGAGGATTGGCCTTAAGCCCAAAACATACGAGAGAGAGCCAAGTTGTGATTGCATGTGACCTTCTTTCTGTGCAGGAGAGAGCCAAGTTGTGATTCAAAAACTGTCAAACTTGAGAGCACATAACAAAACTGAGAATTAGCAAGTGAACCTACAACTCTTTTTTTAAAACCGTTCCACCGGCGAATTTTAAAAAAAATTTGTTTTTGTTGTCCTTTAGACTATAAAAATTATAAAAGTTGGTCTTCTCCCTGTAAAAAATATGTGGTTGTCCTGTTACTTAAAAATATTTCAAACTGTGTCCTTATCCTTAATTCTCCATTTATTAAATACAGCTCGACAATGAGGGCACACCGAAATTTGGGGCCGAAAATGGATGTAAAACCAGCAGGGCAGGGTTCATTTCCATAGTACATCCACTGTTTGTTATGGCTGATTTCTCCCCAAATTCTTGTTATTCTATATCTTGTTCGCTTTGATTTTCAGTTGCAAGAGCTTAGTTCAATTGTTTTCCACAAGATTTTCCCCTCCTAACCACTTCACTTTGTCCCCCCTCGGTGTATGATCAACAAAAGTTCACCTCAGGGTCGGCCCTCCTGTGAGCCCGGAGAGACGGCCGTCTTAAGCCCAATGGTGCAGGGAGGGCCCAACGGTATATGTTTCGCTAAAAGAAAAAAAAAATCCGTGTAGATTCAATCTGATTCAACCAAATATAATTGTTTTTTTTTTTTGATAAAAACCCTTTTTTTTTTTTACTTCAATCGATAAAGGTCCCGATAAAAATTTACTTGGCCTAAAAAAAATTAGACTACAAACAAGTTTTATTAATTTTTTGTATTTACGGATGTTAAAACCGCAATAAGTGTTGAAAAAAATGTAGTACTTAGGATTTGACAGAGAAGTAGAAACTCCAATGCACGTTAATAACGTTGTCTTTTAAGAGATGTTTCGTCTCACACGATTTGTCACTAAAGGATCAAATGAAAATCTCTCTCAGGATACAATGGAGGTGTTTGATTCAAAGAGTGACTTGTTTGAATCAAACCCGAGGGCATTCAAAGTTTTTCTGATGCTGTCAAACTTATGAATTTTCGTCTGCATACTTGTGCCCTTTTATAGTCTGCAAGTACCCCATAAACGAATGGAGGTACTCCTTGCATGAAAGGGTAGGGTTGTCACTGTTCACCGGATGAAAGCATGCAACCCTTACACAAAAGGGTAAGTACATATCATTTCGAAAATGCATGTATCTGAAAATCCGAAAATGCATATCCCTTCATGAACTGATGCATATCCCACCGCATTCGTTGCGATAACATTAATTCGTACGGCAACTCGTATGCAAACGAAAACCAAAATATTTATTTATGAAAAAAATATCTAACAATAAGTATGTTTTTTTTTATAAAAAAAAAAAAAAAAAACTTCAACTAAAAGGCCAATTCGGGGACTTGGCCTTAAGCCTAAAAAATGCCAGGGCCGGCCCTAGTTCACCTTATACCAATCACCTGAATAAAAAAGAATTAACCTGTAGTTAACAATGAAGCAAGGAAAACCCCCAAAAAAATCTACATAATTCTACCAGGAGACAAAAAAACAACTGTCGTGATTTGGTTGATCGGATAAGCGCTTTACCGGACTATGTTGTAGGTCTTATTTTGTCTCTTCTTCCTACAAAGAATGTTGTAGCCACCTCCATTCTTTCAAAAAGATGGAAACTCATCTGGACGACAGTCCACAATCTCGATTTTTGTCATGAGGGTTGCAGTGAGGAAGAACAGGCTGAAGGTGAAAATATGAAATTCGTCAGATTCGTTAACCATGTTTTGTTTCACCATAATGTTGGATTACTAAATAAGTTTCATTTGGTCTGGAAGCCCAGGTGTATTTCATCCCATGCCAGTTCATGGATCAACAGTGCAATTAGAAGAAATGTCCATGAGCTTTTTTTGTGTGTTAAGACTCCTGTTGGGCCACGTAATATTCCTGAAACACTTGAACTGCCTATAAATGTTTTCAATTGTAAGTTTGTAACTCACTACAATCTTTGGAGTTGAAGGGCAACATTTCTATTTCCACTGCGATTGTAGTTTGCCTGCCAAGACTTGAAAGTCTAAAACTTATTTCAATTGATTTCCAGTCTGAAGAAACTTTTGAGACACTTGTATGAGGTTGCCCACAACTAATTGATCTGCACTTGCATATAGACTTCTTATATGATGATGACTTTACGTATATAATATCTTCGACTTCCTTGAGACGTGTGGAGGTATGTTTTGATGAATATCAATACAGTCTAAATTTAAAGGCTTTCTCACTCGAGTACCTTGAGATAAATGGATATATATCTCAGATTATTGTGCAAAAAAGTTTAAGCTCTCTAGTTGAAGCCTACTTAAGAATGACTTTGCTTGAAAATGATTTCTCTATCCATTCAATCGTTGACACAGTTCGTGCTTTCTATTGTGCAAAATCTCTGGCTTTATCCAACGAAGTTATGCAGGTAAGCTACTCTATTTTTCTGGAGCATTAATAAGTTGTACACCAATATTAGAATTCTACTCCTCTGTTATGAACGTTGTTGCCTGCACAATGCACATGATAATTATGAATCAACATGGCACTTGATAGTTGATAGTTAGCTCATATGTTGTCCTTTTTTTTGTTACTTGACATTATTGAAGATTTAAAGATAACATTATATTATGAAAATATATTAGTACTAAAAGTTGATATTTTTTATTCTCAGGCTCTTGGTTGTGCCGAATTCTTCTTGTCGACTGAGTTAATTAAGAGATTGGTGAAATTTGAGGCGCACATTTGTTGTTCTTGTAATTGTAACTTGTTACATGATCTTATTAATTGAGCACACTGAGTGTTTAGAAGTTCTTGTAGTACACCATTTTTATTTTTTTTTGTGCTTAATTTGTCACTTTATAGCCCTCTATGATAATTAAATTTATTTCATCACGCGTTATGTTATGAAAATTTGGTTTATTGTTTTTATTTCTGCAACTATTAGGCTCTGTACTTACATTTGAAGCTATGAATATTGTTTTCATTTGTACTACTTTTGCTATATATATATGACATATATTTATTAAGAGTAATCAGTAGTCCTTCCAATCTATTGCATCGATATTGTATCCCAATTGCTGGCTATCTTCTCTGGGCATGCATTCCGTCAACGTTCTAGTCTCCGTGTTAGGGATAAATACACTTCGTGTTAAAGATCAATGACGTCTGCTTCCGCCTTCGTGTTAAAAGATCGTCACTACTGGGCTTCTCTTAAAAATTATATAAATTGTTATGAATGAACAAAGAGCCTAACACACACGATCACGCGCACAATATATAAATGGGAAATAATAATGTTTATAATGTGTTCGAACTCGGCACTTCCTGCCCGATATCTACGTTAAAGATCAATGACTACCAGCTTCTCCTAAAAGCCTATAAATTAAGGAAGGCGCTATTATATTTCTTATATCAACACTTCGAACCCATTTTGTTTGACGAGTTTTGCATTTCTATCACCTATATATTTCACCTTGATACTTTTACATTTTCTGTATATATTCACCACGTGTTTGGGGATAACCTGTAAAGAATTACTGTTTTTCAGCAAGAATCTGCAAGGTATAGAAATTGAAGATAAGATACTAAGTAACTTTACTTAGCTTCTTCGATAGAAAGTGTATGTATGGCCTATAAAGATAAGACAAATACGATGTCCATGGTTTGCTTTATTGATTTTTTTTGCAAATGCTTTCAAGTTTTTCAGATGCTTTTATGCCTTTTTTTTATAAAAAAAATGTCTTAATTCAAACGATTTTCCAAATACGAGGCAGTAATAATGTGTTCTTGCAAAGATGTTAGTGTGAGGGCACACTCTTAAATAAGATGGATGTATGATAAGAATGTTTTTAGACATGTTCTAATTTTCAAGAAAACGTCATTTTTTGGGTGAAAAATGTTAATTACGAAACATATTAAGTAGTTTTAGAAGATGGTTGTTTAGGATTTTATATGAAAGGCTTACTAACTTTATACACAGGGTTTGATGTATCAGAAGAAGGTCTAGACGGATGGACAAAGTACCGTGGCATATCATTTTGGATGCAACGGCGTATTAGGGAAGCACATAGACTATAACTAAGTTCATCCAAAACAAAGTCATATTCATCAATTAAGACACGACCTCCAAGGACTTGTGGTAATAAGAATATTAAACATATTGCTAAACTCCCGAGCCATAGGCCGGTGTGTTTCCAAAAACAAAGATTATTTAACTTTTGAATCTTTCACCATGACACGCCTTATAGTTGATGGTGGTCTAGGCAAATGAACAACTTTGAGATAGACACTGACACGGATATACTATTAATTACTAGGAGGATTCAAATCAAAGTCATCCAACATGGCACCTCTTGTACGAGTGGTTTAGACAAATGGACGGTTTTGATAGACACCGACGCGGTAAATATTAAATTAATGATACATATAATTTCATTTAAAAATCATACAAATTAAATATTTGTCAATTAAAGAAACATATGAAAGGAAAGCCACAAATTTGAAATGTTAATATTTACCTTCGTTAGCTATTATTGAACATCATCAGTGATACATTTACACTTTTGAGTCATTCGCGGTATCAGTCTCCCTATCTGCATATTTATCCCTACATTAGGGATGAAAAATAGGGAAAAAGCAAAAACCCTCCTACATCAAATACTTTATCTTCACCCTACAATGGGGTTGATGAGCAGTGTCACACCCAAATCAAAATTGTAAGATCAGTAAATATCCCTACATCTTTTACACTTAGAGTATTGTGAATTTAATAGGGATATGGATGCTGATGTAGAGTATTGTAAATTTAATTGCTGTAATGTAGGGATATGTATTTTTTAATAGTATATCTGAGGATAGAGATAGGGTATTTGATGGAAATACCCTAAAGTCTCCGGCCAGTAAATGTATAAACGCTCTTCACCTTCCATTAAAAAAAAAAATTTGCTCCGCTCCAAAATTAGGGCACGGCTGAAATTGGAGCTGCTATGGACGGAAATGCAACAGAGCAGAATCTGTTTCAACAAGTTTTCGGGTGATTTTAGAGCTAATTTCTCCATAATTTCTGGTTAATCTATCTCTACTTCTCCTTGATTTTCATTTACTATAGCTCATTTCACTTCTTTTACTGCAATTTGTTTTTCTCCGAATTACTTTACCAAGCCCCCTGCTCCAGCTGACTGCGATAAGTTCAATTGGTAGCTAATAATGAAGCAATCAGAACCCAGAATAGATGTACATAATTCTTTCAAAAGACAAAAGAACCACACTTGTGATTTGGATGATAGGATCAGCGCGTTGCCGGATTCAATTCTTGGTGTTATTCTGTCTTCTCTCCCTACAAAGAATGCTGTATCCACAGCCTTTCTTTCAAAAAGATGGAAATTCTTGTGGTTGACGGTCCGTAATCTCGATTTTTATCATGAAGGTTGCTCGAAAGAACCTGCTGAAGGTGAAGATATGAATTTCGTCCGATTTGTTAACCGTGTTATGCATCTCCATGATGTTGGACCGCTTAATAAGTTTCGTTTGGTATGGAATCCTAGGCATATTTCATCATCCCATGTGAGTTCATGGATCAACACTGCAATTACAAGAAATGTTCGTGAGCTTTCTCTGTGTGTTGAGACTTCTAATGGACCATCTGATATTCCTGAACTGTTTGAAATGCCTATAAATGTTTTCTGTTGTGGCTCACTACGATCTTTGGAGTTGAATTGTGGCATTTCTGTTTCTGCATCGATTGCAGTTCTTCTTTCAAGACTTGAAAGCCTAAAACTTGTTTCGGTTGTTTTCCGGTCCGAAGAAGCGTTTGAAAAGCTTATAAACGGTGCCCGGTGCTAAATTATTTGCATCTGCATACAGACATTGCTAGTGTCAGAAAATATTTTAGAGAAGATGACGATTTTACGTATAAAATATCTTCAACTTCCTTGACTCGCCTTGAGCTTTGTTTCAAGCATGATCAATATATAAGTTATGAATCTTTTATTGTAGCCTAAAGTTAGATCGCTTCCTCACTTGAGTACCTCAAGCTAGGTGGTTTTATATCTGAGATATTTGTGCAAAAATTTAAGTTCTCTGGTTAAAGCTGATTTCAGAATTCGTTTGTTTATGGATGATTTCTATGATGTCGGCGTTTGCGATTCAATAATTGAAGTAGTCCGTGCTTTTGATTGTGCAAGAGCTCTTACATTATCAGACGATGTTGTGGAGGTAAGCTACTCTATGCTCTACTCTATGCTTTAGGAGCATTCATGTGTCGTATACAAGTATTAGACTTATTCTCTAGTTGTGAATGTTCTTGCTTGCACCTGATATTTAGCTCATATGTTATGTTCCCATCTTTTTTTTATTGTTACTTGACATCATTTGAAATCTGAAGATAACATTTTACTGTGGAAATGCACGATCAATCACTAACATTTGATATTCTCAGGCCCTTAGTTGTGGCACAATAAGATTGTCAACTGAGTTTAAGAGAAGGGTGAAATTAGAGACATCAATAGAATGTTGTGAATGGAGCTCATTACAAGATCTCATTCAAAGCTCACATTGCTTAGAAGTTCTTACAATTCGTCAGGTTAGATAGAGGCATCTGGAAAGTGCGTGTGTGTTTTATGCGTGTGGAGAGAGAGAGAGAGAGAAAGACAGCGAGAGTACACCTTATGTTAAACATTGACAAGTATATTTTTGGATGTGTTTTCTGTGTTGCCGAAACGCTAATATTACTACTGAAGAAAGCGATCATGATCACTCAAACTGACAACTCTGTAGAAGTTCCGAGATGCTTGTCAAACGGCTTGAAGAAGGTTGTAATTGATGATTATTATGGTTATGTAGATGAGCGTGAAATGATTCGTTATTTGTTAAAGCATGGAAGTGCGCTTGAAGTTATGAAGATAACTCATGTGATAGACACCGGTACGACGAAGAGTTTCGGTTGCTTCAAGAAATATGTAAGTTCCCAAGAAAGTCTCCGGCTTGTGAATTGGAATTCTCTGAGTGGAATGACTAGTGTACTACTAACATTTAACGTACTTGTATTTCCGTTATATGGGGCTGTTGATAAACAAAATAACATGATTTGCTCTGATTCTTGTATGGTCACAATAGTAGGAAAACAATTCAGGTTCTTTTTGGTGTTTGTGAATAGAAGAAAGAACCTAACAGATGAGATGTTATGATGTTATTATTATGCGCATATTCTGAATATGAGATATTGAAATGCTATCTGCAAAACACTGATTTGGAATCTTTTCGTTCTACTTCCACTAATGATTGCTGCAAGTACCATGTACAAAATAAACGGACATAGGCCATAAGCCGGAAGCATTCTTAAGAGGTTTTTTATTTGCATTTTGAGCTTGTGTTACTGTGCAACGTTTCCGTAGATTCCGGTTTTCGCCTTCCATTATTGATGGCCTAATGGCTGCTTTGTCAAAAAAGAGGTAGTGCATGGCTCTGCTTTGTCACAGATTCTGGTTTTTGCTTACGTCATTTTCCGGCAACAATCATCATCATCATCATCACGCAAGTAAGCAAAAACCGGAATCTGTGAAAAGAAGAACAATTTTTTTTGTTTTTATTTTTTCATCTTCTGGGGTGTTAAAATGGTATTGATATGATGTCCAAATTTATCACCATCTGCACCCCTTTTGTGGGTGTCAAAATAGTGAACTCCATTCTAACAACACACAAATCTTACTTTCACTCTGATACATGCAGTCGGTTCGATAGATTGTTGCCTCTAATACATTTTAAAATGAAGGAGACCCCGCGTGTCCATGCCGTTTTTCATGCATGATAAAGCATGAATAATAGCATTCTAACATTACTTAGCAAAGCTACAACGGCGGGTCCTTTGTTGTGATATACATCACTGCTCAATGCAGTGATCGATAAGGGGGAGGAGTGAAAACAGAGAAGTTTTGATTCGAAATTACAAAAAAGAGAAGAAAAAAAAATCAAACAATTGTTTTCAAGGGACACAAGGGGTGATCCGAAGTGCAAAGCTTTCCCTTCTCGAGAGTTCAGATGTCAAACTTGGTCAACATCTACACAACAATGAGTTTTCTCCACCTTGCCTCATTAACCCCATCAGATGTTAATAAGATGAAACTAGAGGTGTAAATGAGTCGAACACTTTACGAGGACATCAAGTTCATGCTCATACTCGTTTTTTGATACAAAATAAACTCCTACTTAACTCGGTAAATTTTCTAGATTTGATTTTGATCAATTATCACCAAAAGATGCAATTAGGGATGTAAATGATTCGAATCGAATCAAACATTTATCGAATTGATCAACCATTAAAAACAGTGTTGCTTGAACTCTGCTCAATTTCGTTCGAGCAAGAAAAAAATTGATCTAGATCGGCTCGATTAAGTTTTAATTATACTCAGGTTCGGCTTGATTTCTTTCAACAAAATTTTAAGCTCTTTCAAGCTCGAACCAGAGCCCGGGCAGTTTGGAAAATTGCTAAACTTTGAAGTTCTTGAGTTTGGCTCGTCAAAAAAATACAAAATAATATATACTTCTAATATAATATAATATGGTTCAATAAACCTCGTGAAATTTCGAGTCAAGCTCTCGAGTTCGACTCGTTAACTTTGATAAACTGCCCGAGTTCAGTTAAATCATATTTAATTGAGTATTTGAGTGAGTTTAGCGTCCTGAAACAGGTTCTTGCTAATGGTAAAAAGAGGGGGTTTGAATGTGGGGGTTGTTCTCATTTTACCGGAGGGTTTTGAATTAGCCCATCTACACCGATCGTATTTCTCACGAGATGAAAGAAAAGATAGGCAATTTGTCTTCTCAAAGCTATCGCCCTAAATTAAACTAAAAAAATTACTCTTAATGGGCTGCTAAATTCTCGACGATTGTTTATTCATTAGTTATTATAAGTTGAACACAAGCCGCTACGGTGAAATTGGTAGACACGCTCCTCTTAGGAATTGAAGAAGTGCTAGAGCATCTCGGTTCGAGTCCGAGTAGCGGCATGTCACCCTTTCACTTTTAAAAAGAATGATATAGGGATTCTATTGGCACACCCCAAATTTACTACTGAAACCTATTACTCCCGACACCATAAAAAATTACTTCGGTGTCAGTCACACACTACTTTCTCAACTAATAGTGCATTACATTTCGAGATTTTGGGCGTGCAGTAAATTAAGGCTGTAATGAATGGAAATCCGGCAAAGTTTTGTCTATTTCCATTGTTTATCCAGTGATTTTTCAGCTATTTCTACTTAATTTCCCGGTAAACTATCTCTACTTTTCTTTGATTTTCATTTTGCAAGTGCTCGATTCAAATTAGCTGAGTCAGTGTCTATTTCTATTGTTTATGCAGTGATTGTTCATCTATTTCTCCCTAATCTCTTGGTAATGTATATCTACTTCGCTTTGATTTTCATTTTGGTGCCTGACAAACACTGATTTAAGTTATTTAAATTAGCAAACAGAATCCAGAATAAATCGACAGGATTCTTCTGGAGAACAAAAATACAACAGTGATTTGGTTGATAGGATAAATACTTTACCGGACTCCATTCTAGATATTATCTATTCTGTCATTTCTTCCGACAAAGGATGTTGTAGCCACTTCCATTCTTTCAAAGAGATGGAAATTCATGTGGATGTGAGTCAATAATCCTGATTTGCGTTATTACCGTTGCTGGCTTATACATGAATGATATTGAAGCTAAAAATATGAGATTCGTCGGGTTTGTTAACCGTGTTTTGCTTCTCTATGATGGTGGATTGCTAAATAAGATTTGTTTGGTCCAGTCCGGTATCCTCATGTTTTTGCTTCCCATGCCAGTTCATGGATCAACATTGCAGTTACAAAAAGAGTCCTGCATCTTGAGAATGATGTTGCTGCTCATGAAAGATTTGATATGCCTATAAGCGTTTTCAGCTGTGACTTGCTACGTACGATCCTTGGTATTGAATCAAGGCATTTCTATTTCTGTTGCAATTGTGGTTTGCCTTTCAAAACTAGAAAGTCTAGTAATGGATTCAGTTTATTTTGGATCTGAACAAGTTCTTGAAAAGCTTATAAGTGGATGCTCAATGCTAAATTTTCTGTACCTACGTATATAAGAAGAAGAACACATTTTCACGTATGTAATGTCTTCGACTTCTTTGAAACATCTTGATCTACATTTTGTTCATCATGAATACAGATTGGCTTTATATATTTCCTCACTTGAGTACCTCAGACTATATGGTTTTATAGAGAGGGGTTTTGTGCGAAACGGTCTAAACTCTTTGGTTGAAGCTGACTTTACGGTCAATATGCCTGCAAATGAATTAAGACAAGACACCATTGGGATTCTCGTTGAAGTATTTTGTAAATTTGATTGTGCAAAAGCTCTTAATCTGTCAAAGGGTGTTATGAGGGTAAGCTACTTTATGCTAGCTTTAAAGGCATTAATGAAGTTTATACCATTACTAGACTTTCTTCTCCTTATGAATCTTGTTGCGTGCACTAAATAAGGAACCACCATGGAGCTTGATAATTAGCTCATAATGTGTTTTTTTAACTAGACGTCATTCAAAATCTAAAGTTAACATTACCTTGTAGAACTACACGAGATCACTGACATTTGATATTCTCAGGCTCTTAGTTATGGCACAATCAACTTGTCAACCGATTTTAAGAGATTAGTGAAATTGAAGACAAGAAATTGTTGTTGTAGCTCATTACAAGATTTCATTCAACGCTAAAACAATTTAAAAGTTCTTACCATTCATAAGGTTAGAAAACGGCATTTGAGAAGAGTGCGTGTTGTGAGTTAGAGTGTGTGTTCACTTTCTGTTACTCTAACGAGTGAATGCACTTTATGTGACGTCAGCGTCCAATGTATTCAGATGATGAAAACAACCATGATCACTCAAAATGGACAGCTCCTACATATATTCCAAGAGGCTTTCAAACAACTTGAAGAAAGGTTCTAATCTATGGTTATAAAGGTTTGGAAGATGAGCGTGCAATGATATGTTATATGTTAGAGTACGGAAATGCCCTTGAAGTTGTGCAGATATCTTTTTGTAAAGATAAAAGAGGTGAAGAATTCGAGTTGCTTCATGAGATATGTGAATTTCCAAGAATGTCTCTGGCTAGTGAAATCAAAGAGCTTTCCACCCTGCACGTCCAAAGACTTGAAAAACATCTCTATACTTTCCCTTGGGATTAACTAATATTGTAGATGTATTTCCAATGGTGAAAATAGCTTGTCCGTGCTGATTTAGTTGGGTTGTGAACTTCATCAACTTAAAAGACCAAATCTCAAGTTTAAGGGAGTTAGAAGAGAATTAAATATCTTGACAATGAGAATTTAACTTTGTGGCATTGGCATTTTTGGTTATGCATCTTGGTATGAAAATATAGTAGTAAATCTTAATCATTATTGAACAAGGAATTTATTTTGTTGTGTTATGCAAAACATTGACTTGAAAAAGGCTCTTGGTTTGGTATTGTAACTTAGACTCCGCACGTTTTTACAATACCATTAATAGTCTGATCCCTCCTATGGGCGATATTAGTAAGAAATCCTTTCCCCTTTCTACAACTGATATTAGTATAGATCATGTGTTGTTTTAGATGCCTCTTTGTGTAAGACATGACGGGAGTAATGCCATGGAGCCGAGCCAAGGTGTTGCAATAAAAGATGCAACCCCCCGGCCTCGTTTGAATTTCTTCTGGCATTGCGTAGATGTATGTATTTGTTCATTGTTCTTGTTGTACACGTGCATGTGGGCAGTTGTTCTTAGTGTTATTGCACATGTGTATGTACAACACATGTTGGTGTTTTTGGCCAGAAAACACATTTAACCTTGTCTGTGAAACCACATTGGCATTGGCAAAGTGTATAAGGTCCTGTAATTGATCATGATATATAGCTATCGATATTTTATCCATGAAGAAGTTGCACACTGTTCTTTAGGTGGCATACTTGATTATATCACTAATCAGATTTTGAATTTCCTTTCTAGAAGTTATAGATTTGATGGATGTTTCATGTTATATGCAGCTCAAATATGCAACAAATTCTTCCGGTATTCTGATTTTTCTCTTCAACAATACTGCATGCTCTGTATTGTATTGTAAATATTGTAAAGATGGAAGGTATTTGATGAAATTTGACAACAAATACACATACTGGACACTTATTTTGAGACAAACTAAAAAGGAAACGTGGACAAATAAAATTAGACGTAGGGAGTATATTTTGGGACGGAGATAATATGATTTATTAATCGATATTAGCTTTATCGTAATGAATGATTACAAAATGTAATAACTATGAGGTTGTTTTATTTTATTGAGAAAAAGAATATGAGTTTTTTCTTAAAAGCTTTTGGTCCCAATTGTCCAAAAGAGGGAAAAAAAAATCTCCCGCCATAAACAAAAGAAAAAAATTATACTCTCAAGAATTAGGGCTCACACACAGAAAATTTGGGGCTGCAATGAAGTGGATGAAAATGCAGCAAGCAGAGGTATTTCCACAGCTTATGCGGTAAATGTACAGCTAATTTCTGGTTAATCTTTCTCTTCTTTCCCTTCGATTTTCATTTGCAAGACCTCACTTCACTTCTTTTTCTGCAAATTTGAACCTGATATCCATAGAGAGCCTTTTGCAATTCACTTGTTGAAGCAGTTCGTGCTTTTAATTGTGCAAAAGCTCTAACTTTCTGAACAGATGCTATGCGGTGCGTGTTGAAACACAGATGAGAAATTTGCGCTTGAAAAAAGATAAAAACAAATGCAATCTAACAGTAAAAATGGCGGAAATTGATAAAACACAGAAACAAAGAGAACACGGTGATTTTAACGTGGTTTCCGGCGTTGTGCCGACTACTCCACGGACAGAAAAGGAGATATTTTATTATCCACAGAATTACAAGGTTTTCACAAGTGTGTGAATAAAACTTTAAAAGACACACTTTGCATTGATTACAACTTTGGTATTTATAGACACAAATCCCAAACCCTAACCGCCAAAGATCTTTGTCGGAATTGACATAAATACCCTAGATGTGGACCCCATCTCCAGCTGTTATCCACCAGACGAAACTCAGCTCCAAACCGACTTTCCCAGAAAACTCACTTTTCTTGAAACTCACTTGTAATCAACAAACTTAGATGTAGAACTCAGCAAAACTCAGATGTAGAACTCAAAGAAACTCGGTTTCCCCAAAACTCGCTTTCCACTAAAACTCGCCCACCAAAACTCGCTTTTCTCGCTTTTCCCACAACTCGCTTTCACTTCACAAAACTCTGTTTGACTTTGATTAGTTCCACTGCTTTAGAGATCAAGTCACAAAACTTAACAAATCTCCACCTTGACTTGAACTCTCATTCAACGTCACCAGATTGCATAATTCAGATGTACTTGTACCAGATGCATTCGTCAAAGCCAGGATGTACTTGTACCAGACTTCTCCACAGAATCCACTCAGCTGACCTGCCCTCAACTGAGTTTCCAGAAAACGGATTATAAGCTTTGAATGTTAAGCAAGTCCAGACACAACTGAAACTTGCTTTGTTGAACTGGTTTAGTAAACATATCAGCAGGATTTTTCTTGGTGCTGATCTTCTTCACTACAACCCTCTTCTCATTTCTCAGAAAATGATATCTCACGTCAATATGCTTGGTTCTCTCATGATGAACCTGATCCTTAGCTAGACAAATTGCACTCAAACTGTCACAATAAATCTCAGCATGATCTTGATTCAGCCCTAAATCACTGACTAGACCCTTCAACAGATTGCTTCCTTGGTCGCTTTCAAAGAAGAGCCATATACACTTTGCCTCGCTTGTTGATAAAGCTATTGTGGCTTGCAAAGTTGCTTTCCAAATGGCCGAATTCCCCAATGTGAAAACATAACCACCATTGATTTTCTCTCGTCCACATCACTGCATAATCAGCATCACAAGATCCAGTGACCAAACTCGAGTATCACCTCCATAAATGAGACCAACATCAATCTGTACACTTCTAAGGTACCGAACATTCTTTTCACATCTTTCCGTGCCTAGTGCACACCATGGCATACATCGATCGCTAACCGCACTAGCATAGGAACTTTTGACATATATTCATTCTCCTCACCGTCTGCATGAAGCATAAAATGACAAATGAACATTTGACGCCATAGAGTATCTATTGGCTTTGCAAAGCAGACATACCATACTTGGCCAAAATCTTCAGATATAGCCCCGCGAGATAAAAAAACAGCTTTTTCTCGACTTCTATCTCTCCAGATCTCCATCCCCAAGATTTTCTTGGTCGCACCCAAAATCTTTCATTTCAAATTCAAAGACTAAGAAGGTCTTTCAGATTCAATATCGACTTCTCTCTTGCAAATATCAAAGATATCATCCACATAGAAAACAAGATAGATGTATGATCCATCTTCCAAATGACTATTTTAGACACAACAATCATAAGGACTTCCGCTATAACCCAACCGGATCTTGTAAATCACAAACCTTTTATACCATCGCTTCAGAGCCTGCTTCAATCCGTATAAGGACTTTTTCAGCTTACAAACAAATGCTTCTTTACCAGGAACTTGAAATCCCTCTAGCTGAGTCATGTATATCTCTTTGTCTACCTCACCATGTAGAAAAGTTGTCTTTGCATCTAACTGCTCAAGTTCAAGATCTTGTTGTGCCACTATTGCTAGTAACACTCTGATTGAAGTATGTCTGACTACTGGTGAGAATATCTCATCAAAGTCCACCCCTTCATTTTGACTGAACCCTCTAGCAACCAAACGTGCCTTATACTTGACTCCTTCTGCCTCAGTCATTCCTTTCTTTTTCTTGAATATCCATTTGCATATAACAACTCTCCTATCACCGGATGTTTAACAAGATCCCAAGTCGATTCATCAAGAATGACTCCATTTCATCTCCCATGGCGAAGAAGCCATTGAGATGACTCGTAACATGTCATTTGCTTTTTGTAAGTAGAAGGTTCAAAACCATCCACCTCTTTTGCAACTTGAAGTGCATATCCACCAAATCTTCAAACCCATACCTTCCGGGAGGTATCCCAACATTGGATTTTCTAGCTCTGTGACAAATTTATACTTTGTTGACCAATATCGCTTTGACGCTCACCGACCCTGCTCACCGGGATCGCTTGATTCGATTCTCGTTCAAGAAACGATCGATGAAAATCGACTTTGTTCACCGAGTGTTGCATCTCACCGACTCCACCAAGCTCCACCTTACTCCACCTCAAGTTCCACCTTCTCGCCGCTTTTCGGTTTGATCGGTTTCGATTTTAGTTATCCTCCCATCGATGAATCGAGCATAGAATTTTCATCAAAATTGTATCTCTCTTTGAGAATAACTCTGTTTCTGGCGATGACCAAATTCTATAACCCTTAACTCCATCACCGCACCCCACAAACACTCCTTTCTTGGCTCTTGGTTCCGCTTCCCTTCAACGACATGATAGTAAATCAGGCTTCCAAATACCCTTAGAACTGAAATATCAGCAGGCTTTCCTGACCACATTTCAAATGGTGTCTTGAAACTGATCCCTGTGTGAGGACTTCTGTTGATTAAGTAACAAGTCGTGCTTACTTACTTTCCGCCTTCAAAATCTTCTTGACAAACCAAAGCATGAGAGAGCATGCATCTTGCTCTCTGCAGAAGAGTTTGATTCATTCTTTCAGATATACCATTTTGCTGAGGAGTATTCCTGACTGTATGATGTCTGGCAATACCCTCATTTCTGCACAACTCATCAAACTCATTCCAGTAGAATTCCATACCATTATCCATCTGAAAACCTCTTGATCTTCTTCCCAATCTGATTTTCAATTAGAGCCTTCCATTGAATGAAGCTCTTGAATGCCTCATTTTTGTGTTTCATCATCACCACCCAAGTCTTTCTTGAATAGTCATCTATGAATGACACAAAATATCTCATGACCACCCAATGACTCCACCTTTGATGGCCCCCAACAATCGAGAATGATTGTAATCAAATGATGACTTTGTGTTTGTGTATCCTTTTGAGAACTTGCCCTATGAAGCTTCCCAAACACATAATGTTCACAAAAGTCCGATTCCTCGACCTTACATCCCCAAGAAGATCTTTCTCGAGAAAAATCAGCATCCCATTTCACCCATGTGACCCGGTCTCACGTGCCATAGTTTTGTCAATCAGGATCGATGAACTTCAAATAGATGCTACAAAGCAGCAGACCTGCACACAACCGATCCTTGCAAAATATATAAGGTTCCTTTTTTGACTCCCACGAGAATCGAAATCGAGTTTTTGTAGACACTCGCTTTCCACCTTCACCCTTAAAATCAATCCCATGTCGTCTAAAAGATCGAGAGATACCAAGTTCTTGGTCATCTGTGGAACATGTCTAACTTCACTCAACATATAGAATTTACCATCCTCTCGTCCTCAATCGAATCGAGCCAATCCCAACTATCTTGCAGACCTTGTTGTTTGCCATAGCTATATGACCACCATCTATCTGTTGATAACTTGAGAACCACTCTGTGTGGACAAATATGATAAAATGCTCCAGTCCGTAATCCACACATCAAAGATAATGTGTTTGATTCTTCACCTACTAGAACCATGTCCTCATCATCTCGAATCAAACTCACCAACATAAGCAAATTGCTCCAGAATCGTTCTCCTCGCTATTTCTTTTTCTTTGGACAGTTGGACTTCCAATGTCCCCGCTCCTTACAAAGAATTGTAAATATCTCGTGGATTTAGGACCTTTGGACCTGTCTTCTTGGATTTTTCTTCTTCCCAAATGCCGCCCATGCCCTTTTTCACCACTACTGCGACTACTAGTCCAACAAATGATCTGTCGCCCCAATCGCTTTATGTCTCGGCTCCCGGCATGTAAAGTGACCTTACATCTTCCAATGCAATCAGATCCTTCCCAACTATGAAGGATTGCACAAAGTTCTCATAAGAAGTCGGGTAGAGATACCAACAAAATCGTAGCATCTCTTCATCCTCAATCTTCACATCAATATTCCTGAGATCAAGTAATATTGTGTTCAACTGATCAAGATGATCTCTCACCGAGCCCCTCATGCATCCTTAGACTAAATGACCTTCTGCTTTAAGCAAAGAACTTGTTGGTCAATGACTTAGTCATATCAAATGTTTCAAGCTTTGACCATAATTTAGCAAATGTGTGTTCTCAAAGAACTTCGTGATAACATCATCGATAAGCACAACATGATGGTGGAATGTGCATTCTCCTCCGTGATTGACGTAATCCATTTGACCGCATCTCCTTTACCGGATAAAGGAGTCCACTATCCTTGTTGTTTTAACAAGGCCCGCGATCTTGATTTGCCACAGGTCAAAATCAAGCTCTCCTCAGAATTTATCAATCTTTACGTTAATCGCGACATCTTTCTTGCTAAAAAGAATGACCTTTTATCACAAAATCCTAGCACCGGTCACCGGTCTTGGTGAAGATCAACTTCGTTCAACCTGCAAATCTCTCTGAATCTTGAACCTCGCTCTGATACCAGTTTGTTGAAACACATATGAGAAATTTGCACTTGAAAAAAGATAAAACAGATGCAATCTAACAGTAAAAATGGCAGAAATTGATAAAACACAGAAACAAAGAGAACACGGTGATTTAACGTGGTTTCCGGCGTTGTGCCGACTACTCCACGGACAGAAAAGGAGATATTTTATTATGCACAGAATTACAAGGTTTTCACAAGTGTGTGAATAACACTTTAAAAGACACACTTTGCATTGATTACAACTTTGGTATTTATAGACACAAATCCCAAAACCTAACCGCCAAAGATCTTTGTCGGAATTGACATAAATACCCCAGATGTGGACCCCAGCTCCATCTGTTATCCACCAGACGAAACTCAGCTCCAAACTGACTTTCCCAGTAAACTCCCTTTTCTTGAAACTCACTTGTAATCAACAAACTCGGATGTAGAACTCAAAGAAAACTCGCTTCCCCAAAACTCGGTTTCCACTAAAACTCGGTTTCCACCAAAACCCGCCCCACCAAAACTCGCTTTTCTCGACTTTTCCCATAACTCGCTTTCACTTCACAAAACTCGGTTTCAGCTTTCAGATTAGTTCCACCCGTTTTAGAGATCAAGTCACAAAACTTAACAGTGCGGGTAACTACTCTATATGGTTTCGGAGCAGTAATGAGTTGCTTATTCATTATTATACTTCTACTCTTCTCTCTTGTGAGTGTTGTTGCCTTTATTGGTTGATTAAGATTCAACATGGCTCATATGTTGTTGGCATTAGTTTCCAAGTAAATAATGCGTGCGTGAACATCACTTAGTGGTCTGCATCTACAATAATTGTCCTTGGAAGCCCTCAAACAATGATGGGCCTGTTTTCTTTGATGACAGAGATATGTATAACTATTCTGCTTCCCGTACAAAATTAAAGATATGCTTTAGATTCTAATCGAGTTGCTGAAATACACACGCACACTTACACCTTCACTAAATTTGTACTGAATCTACAAGTCTTTATAAAAGTGTGCACATTGTCTTTGCTATATAGTTTCTTCGGGGTGGGGGAGCAGAATTTCCGAAAGCTTTTGCTTATGATGGGTTTTAATTTGGTTGAACATACCATATATGTCTCAACAAAACTGATTTTCCACTCATATGGGATTAATGTATGTTGCAAAGGTGTTGGAATCTTAGACATAGTTCTGTATTCCTATGATCATGTGATGTTAAGTCTATGATTTTCTATTTTGATGGATGTAAAATGATGTAATGCCTAGTTATATGATTCACTAGTTTATTGATTCAGGAATATATCAAGAAAAATATATGCTGTTAATGAATCTGATGAATTCAGTTCAAACAAGTAAATCTAGACTTACGGTTTTCAAATTTGTTTCTCTTCTTGTTTATTTTACTATATTCATAAAATTCAATCTTAGAATAGTAAATCAATATTTTCATTCAATGTTATTCAGTTTCAAATGAAAATTATGCTAATATTGTAAATAAAAGTGTGGTGATTAGTAAATGACTGATCATTGTACAAGGAGTAAATAGAACTAGGCAATACTCGCGTGACATAATTAATGATTCTCTATTTTTATGGTTAATAAATTAAATAAGACCATTTGCAGTTATAATAGAATGAATGTATAAAAATGTATGCACTTTTCACATACATGGCTTTTTGGATGCTATCTTTTTTTTTTTTCCGATACGAAAGTTTTAACGCACACTAATTATCTGTGATTATGTTTCTCTTTCCCTCTTTCCAAAACGAGGTCTTTCAGAATTAGGGCTTGCCTCCCCTCCAAAAAAATAAGAAAAGAATTAGGGCTTACCAAAGGAAAAATGGGGATGAAAGGGTTGAAAATGCCGCAAATGAGAAGAGTCCATTTTCCATGGTTTATCCAAAGGATTCTTCACTAATTAAGTTCTCTCATTTCTCGTTAATCTATCTCTATTTAGCATCCATTTTCGCTTTGCACAGAGCTCGGGTCACCGATTTTCTACTAGATTCTCACTTCCGGCCGCTTCCCGGACTCCTCCACCCCAACCCTGTTGGTACCGATAAGCACTAGTTTTGTTTATTCAAATCACCTAAATCAAGTCCGATTAACCTTCCGATGAAGCGTAGAAAATCGAGAACAAATGTAAATGGTTCTTCCGGAAGACCAAAAAGCAGGGTCTTGAATAGTCGATAGGATCGGCGTTTTACCGACTCCATTCTCGCTATCATTCTCGTCCTTTCTTCCCACAAAGAATCATGTCAGATCCACAACCGTTCTTTCAAAAAGATGGAAGTTGGTGTGGGCGATGACGATACAGGTTTCACCCCACGTGTCGCTCTATCGATTGGTCCTAAAACAACATTATGGATAAAACACCAAGGTATTCATGTCGATGCCTGTGCTCGAGGCTAAGGCCATCTAGCAGACTCCAGGCTACGACGATCGACTATCGAGCAGTGTAGGACGATCATCCGCACCACTAGCAAAGTAGGACAATGAGTCCCCGGGTCGAACACGGAGGTCGAAAATATCGACATCGGCGCGAGTCCGCACCACCGCCCAAAGCCCATTAACAATGCAGTAGCTTGGGCAAGGTTAAGGCCCATTAAAGGGTAAAGAAGACAATAACATGTTTCGACCTATTATTAGGGTAGGGCATGTGTTGTCAATATAAATACCTCATTCCAGAACTACGTAAGGCTTGATTCCTGGAACTAACAGATACGTAGGCAATCTAAGATATAGTCTTAGACTCACCACAAATACTAAAACCATCATCATACTCTTTTTGGCATTAGATTCTTGGGTGTTCTTCATTAGATTCATATTAGGGCCCGGATTATTAAGGTGACATAATTTGTCATCGCTGACGACGGTCCATAATCTTGATTTATGTTATGAGGATAGCATGGGAAAACAGGATGAAAGGGATGCTATGAGATTCGTCGGATTTGTTAATCGTGTTTTACTCCATGATGTTGGATGGCTAAATCAGTTCTGTTTGGTCTGGACACCTAGGTGTATTTCATCCCATGCCAGCTCATGGATTAGCACTGCAATTTCCAAATGTCCATGAGCTTTTTCTACGTCTTGAGACTCACACTCTTGTTAAGCCTCCCTTTTTCTTTAGATAGAGAACGTACATCTCCGGAGCCATTTATAATGCCGATATGCGTTTTCAGCTGTAACACGCTACGATTTTTGGAGTTGAATGACGGCATTTCAGTTTCCGAATCAATTGTGGTTTGTCTCCCAAAACTTGAAACAATAATGCTTGAATCAGTTTATTTCCAATATGAGGAAGCTTATAAGAGGATGCCTTGTGCTAATTAACCTGCACATTATTATGCCTGATGACATGTTAATTGAGGTTTGCCAAGATGATGATTTTACATATATAATATCTTCAACTTCTTTGAGATGTCTTGAGGTAGAGAGTAACTATCCATCCGATGTGCCTTTGTATATCATCTTGGAGTTAGAAGCTCCTCACTTCAATACCTCTGGCTATATGGTGTTATACCAACTTTTCTTGTGAAAAAAAATCTAAGCTCTTTGGTTGAAGCTAAACTTGATACTGATTTGGGTGAATTTTATTTCTCCAATGCCGACAAGTGCAATTTAATTGTTGAAGCAGTTCTTGTGTTTGATTGTGCAAAAGCTCTAATTTTATCAGTCCATGTTATTTGGGTAAGCTACTAAGTGCTTTAGGAGTATTAATGAGTTGTGAATGGAACTTGATAATTAGCTCATATGTTTTTTTTTAATCTTCTGCCGTTCGACATCACACAAATCTAAAGATTACATTGTATTGTGGAAATGTATGAGCACTAACATTTGATATTGTCAGGCTCTTAGTTGTGCCACAATCAGCTTGTCGTCTGAGTTTAAGAGATTGGTAAAATTGGAGGCAGAGGCTTATTGTTGTGCTTATAGGTCATTACGAGATTTCATTCAATGCTCAGACAATTTAGAAGTCCTTACAGTGAAGCAGGTTAGATAACGGTGTGTGTGTGTGTGATGGAGTAACGTGCCTATTACAATTAAACATTGATAAGTTTACATGTGATGCGTGTTGTGTGATGCCAAATTGATTGTTATGAAGAAATCGAATATGATCACATAAACTGGACAGCTCCTGTGCAAGTTCCAAGATGCTTGTCAAATAGCTTGAAGAAAGTTGTAATTGATGGTTATTTTGGTTTGGAGGATGAGCGTGAAATGATACGTTATATGTTAAAGTATGGAAGTGCTCTTGAAGTTATGGAGATATCTGGTCATAGAGAGAACGACGACACAAAGTTAGAGTTGGTTCAAGAGTTATGTGAATTCTCAAAAAAGTTATCAAGCAAGTTTCCAGCTTGTGAAGTCAAATTCGACAGGGAGACATCAAAGTGCAACATCAAGGTGCTGCAACCAAATTCGACTGTAAGCCTCTTGAACTATAGCGAGTCTCAAAGTTCGGATTTGAGGGTGGATGCGTTAGGTTAATAATGAATGTAAAACTATATCAATATGATCAAAACTGTCAAATTGTTCTTTTACTATGGTTCCATATGTATTGTCTCAGAACAAAGTCTCTGTAATGAAGGATTGCTGCATCTGCAGATAAACATAAAGTTGGAGTTATTGCACGTGTATGATGTATCCTCCTTTAAAGATGAAATGTTGATTTGCTATTAATTAGGAAAAGGATTTGGTTACAGTGTAAAGCTGGGTTTTAGCTAGGAAGAAACTGAATAACAGGGTTGTGTGTGTTGGGGTGGGGGTGGGGGTGGGGGTGGGGGGTTACATTCAAGTTTCTTGCTTTAGAACAAAGATATCCTTTTTGAGTGATGAGTTGTTTGATTCTG
Organism: Gentiana macrophylla; assembly: GCA_026214975.1. Classification (NCBI taxonomy): domain Eukaryota; kingdom Viridiplantae; phylum Streptophyta; class Magnoliopsida; order Gentianales; family Gentianaceae; genus Gentiana; species Gentiana macrophylla. Next base: position 97,115,986 of record CM047810.1, read on the forward strand.
TTCTGCTATATATATATTCTTGTGTAAAATATTTTTTCTTTTTCAAGTATTCAGGAGTACTGTAGTGAGAACTTTGGATAGTTTTAACTGATTTAATTTATTTATTCAAAACAAAATTAGTGCTCTCTAATGAAGTGACTAATCCGGGCAAAATTAAAGTAGTATGTAAGGATATTTCAGCTATGATCTTCTTAATTAGGACCTTAGTGGGAAATGATTTGTCCATTACACGTATCCAATCACTCCAACTTTCACTACACACTTTCTCATCATTGATCAAATCGTAAGACGATTGATACGAGTCTCATCATGATCAATCTTGATAAAAAAAAAAGGGGTGAAGTGGGAGAAGTATAGCATTTTTTCAAAGCCTGGCCTGGGTCATCTACTCAACTAGTGCAAGCAGAAGATTGGGGGTTAATATATATATATATAGATGATAATGCAGTCCGTAATACTCCCAAGAGGCAAAGAAACAACCTATTTGATCCATATACGCTCTTTCTGTTTGAGAATATATCACTTTGTTCCAAGCTTCTACAAAATTATCCCATTCTTCTTTATTCTAGAAATGAGAAACTAGAAACAATGTTCTTTTGAATATGCCACACACACAACAAATTTTTAGATGCAGGGAACACCTCACGTACAGCTTTCATCAATGCTAATTCTCTATCTGTTATAATGACAGATGGTTGACTTTCAGGACCAAGAATCCTACTAAAAACTGTTAAAGCCCACTTGTAATCTTCAAAGCCTTCTTTCAACAAAAACACAAAGCAAGAGTAAAAAGAGGTATTGAAACTGGTTATCCCAATTACTTCGAGTAAAGGCATGTTATACTTATTGGTCTTGTACATGCAGTCCATCACAAAAACAGTTGAATAGCTTCTGCCAACTTGATGGAAGCTGAATGTGCGAAAAAATAAATGAGTCAAATGTCCTTCATCATCTTGCTTCACGTCAAAAGTAAAATCAGCCTTACTCAACTCTTCAAACAATGCCTGAATTCGAGAACGGCCATCCAAGCTTTCATGGCAATCTTTTTTTCTGATGTTGTAGATATCTTGAGCTATCACTTGAATTTCTCGGATTTTTTTGACGGGAAAGAAAGTATTTGACACAAATTGAATGCCTGATTTGCTCATCTCGTCAATGCTTTTTTTTTTCTTCATGAGACAAAGTACGGGCACCAGGATGTCCAACCAAATTACTTGAAGCATCATGATTATGAGTATCATCCTTAACAATGAGCTTCCAAAGTCCATCAATTTGTCGTTTGCCTTGAATTTCAAAAGGACAATTTATAAGACAACTACTAGTAATCCTTTGTCGTTGTTCAAGAGGGACGTGGTGTCTATCTCGATATTTTCCACCTCGATCAAAACCAACCACTACATACTTGTCTTTTCTAGAATTTTTTATTACTAAAACATAACCTTTGTTTGCATAAAATGCTTTTGCTTTCCTCAATAGCCCGTCCCTGCTAGCAAATTGAGTCTCCAATACCTCTTAAATGTTCACACATAAATGATTGTCTACATGCCATTTATTTTGACAGCCCATATTAAAAATCGTGAAAGAATTACTAAAATCCCAGAATAAAAAGCTATAAAAATTAAAAACAACCGGAAAACTAAGTATAAGTGAAAAGAAACAGCTAAAATTCAAGATAAAAATTAATATCAATTGAAAAATTAAAATAGAAGTGAAAGACAACTAAAATCCCAAATAATAGATCTAAAAAACAAAATCAACTGAAAAGTAAGAATGATAGTACATGAGATGTTCTCAGACGCATCTTGGTCCAACACCATTTTCTTTGAACAGAAAAATCCTATCCTTTAGAACTCTATTAGTATAATCCAACAAACTACAAATATTCCATGCTTGTGAGAATCCAAAACGAACAAACTGATAATGATATTTTTGGTTGATAATTTATTGTTTTGTTTATTTGGAGAGGGAGGAATTTTCAAGAAAATAGGGTTCTAAAAGTGAACAGAAAGGGGAGACTGTTAATGTGAAGAATGCAGTGTTGGCGGGAGTGTTGGCGGGAAAAGAGAGCATAAGGTCCCCTTCTTCTAATTAACCGGTTCCTTTTTATTATTCTATGTGTAAATTCTTTTGTAAGGGTATATTTGGATTAACACAAAAAAGTTGAAAAGTTTCTGTGGCAGCAATTTTTGTTGGAAAATTGATGGTTAAAATGGAATATTTTAAATGGTTAAAATGGAATATTTTAAATGATATGTCATATTTGGCTATTGGGATTAAGTGTGTGAATGGAAAGTGTTATGGAAAGGAAAAATGGGAAGAAGCTATTTCTCCCACATTGGTTGGAAGAAGGGAAAAGAGTCAATATTTATATGATGTTGTTTTAGTGTAGTTGGAATAAGAAACCAACATTATACACGATCTCGCTACAGATGGGGGGTGCAAATCCAATCCGATTTCACCTTGGTTTACCTTGGGCTTGTGCATGCCCGCGTGTCCTGCGTATTACACGATAAGTGGTCGGTTTTGCAACAAATAAAATGTTAATTTTAGCTTTTCCAGTTCTAACATAATGCTGATACTAATGATAAAATGTTAATTTTAGCTTTTCCAGTTCTAACATAATGCTGATACTAATGACAATCAATTCGAGCTGAGGTTGTTCATTCCATATTCCATCAGTTTTCAGTTCCTCTACTAGAGCCTATTTGCGTGTCCTGCGTACACGAATGCAGCTCGATTCGAAGGGCGCACGATAAGGGTCGGTTTTGCAACAAATAAAATGTTAATTTTAGCTTTTCCAGTTCTAACATAATGTTGATACTAATGACAATCAATTTCTAGCTGAGGCTGTTCATTCCATATTCCATCAGTTTTCAGTTCCTCTACTAGAGCCTATTTATACTGCTGTATGTTGCTTCATCAAACAAAGAGATATAGGACAGAAACATAATCGAAATACAGCAGAAAAATCTTTTTCTTCTACCCTTTCTTATGAAAATAGAGAGTTCAAGCAACAAAGTTCTTAAGCAGCTGAAAGCGTGGTGCATCTTGTCGCTGCTAACCGTTCTATCCTGGGAAACTAACGTTCCGTTGAAACTCCAAGCACTCGACGGTGAGGGGACGAATTAGTCTTAAGGAAACTGTGTTCAACACAGGGCTCGGTTCATTTCATCTTGTTAATTCGTTTTCATTTTGCTGTTGTAATTTCGATTTGTTGTAATTTTGCTTATTCATTTTCTAGTCAAGGTAATCAGATAGCGCCCCATATTGTGCAACAATCTTAAGACTAAGTCGTGTTTTTGTATCGGTGAGCCGAGGACAGAATAATTCTGGTTCATTGACAGAATTGAAAGCGAACAAAAGAACCGCGTTGTTTACGAATCGAAGGCTCGTTTTTTCGCTTCAAAACGTAATTATAAACGGAGCGAATTTTTCGTGGAGTGATCGTCTAAGATACTCAGAAATATTTTGAGTAATCATACAGGATTCTCAAACGATTTGTTCAAGAATCAGGATAGAAACAAGTTCGAGATTGTTTTATATAATAGAAACAATTTCGAGATCATTTTATATATTATTGAAAGAAATTTAACAGAAACAATTTCGAGATTGTTTTAATTAGTATAGTTCGGTTCACGAACGTTCTATACAGTATTGAAAGGAATTTAATCCTTGTGTGTTAAATTTCGAAATGGCAACCAAATGAAGGACAAAAGGGGTCGATGATCGACTCAAGCTTTGCTCCTCTGAATCAAGACATGAGGCCTGAAAAAATTCAATGGGCTGAATTTTAAGAGATGGCAACAAAATATGATGTTTTATCTCACAACATTGCGTTTGGCTAAATTCCTGACTGAGGATCCACCAACAACTGAAGGAGAGCCAGATCAAGATCTTATGTTTGCCATTGATGAATGGAAATAATCTGATTATCTTTGTAGACATTATATAATGAATTGTTTAGTTGACTCATTGTATGATGTATATTGTGAGAAAAAGAATGCAAAAGAATTATGGGATGCATTAGATAAGAAATATAGAACTGAAGATGCAGGTACAAAGAAAATTTGTAGTTGGCAGGTTCTTGGAATACAAGATGGTGGATTCTAGACCACTCATGGAACAGGTGGAAGAATTTCAGTTGATTCTTCATGAGATTCAAGCTGAAAAAATGGAGCTTAGTGAGACTTTTCAAGTCGCATGTGTAATTGAAATATTACCTAACGGTTGGAAAGATTTCAAGAATTACCTTAAGCATAAGCGAAAGGAGATGAGCATGGAAGATCTTGTTGTTAGGCTTCCTATTGAAGATGACAATAAGAAGTCTGATAAAAGAGGAAGCAATTCTAATAATTTTTCCAAGAGCTAATATGGTTGAACATGGCCAAAGCTCGAAGAAGAAGAACAAATTTGTGAAAGGGTCTAAGTCGGGACCAAAAGCTAAATTGGGACCGAAAGGTGGCATATTAAAACCTAAGTTCCAAGGGAAATGTTTTAATTATGACAAGATTGGTCACAAATCTGTTGACTGCAAGCGGCCAAAGAAGAAGGTTTCTGAAGCAAATATTGTTCAAGGCATGGAAGATATTGATCTTTGTGATGTTGTGTCAGAGATGAACATGGTGGATTCAAATCCAAGAGAATGGTGGGTAGACACAGGAGCTACAAAGCATGTGTGCTCCAACAGGGATGTGTTTACTAAGTTCGAGCCAGCTCAAGAGAATGAGACTTTATTCATGGGAAACTCGGCTACTTCTGCTATAGCTGGAAAAGGTGAAGTAATTCTCAAGATGACTTCTGGCAAGCATCTGACTCTGAAGAATGTGCTATATGTCCCAGATATGCGTAAGAATCTGGTGTCTGGAGTGCTATTGAATAAAAATGGCTTCCGTCTTGTTTTAGAGTCCGACAAGTTTACTTTGACTAAGAGTGGTATGTATGTCGGTAAGGGGTATGCATGTAATGGCATGGTGAAGCTGAATGTAATGGCTATTAAGCCAAACAATATTAATAATAATATTTCCGGTTCTGCTTACTTGGTTGAGTCTCCTTCCTTATGGCATGGTAGACTAGGACATGTTAATTACGATTCCCTGCGTAGATTAATAAATCTAAAACATATCCCCAAATTCGATATTGATAAGGAACATAAGTGCGAAACTTGTGTTGAAGCAAAATTAACAAGAGCGTCATTTCAAAATGTTGAAAGAAATACGCAACCTCTCGACTTGATACATAGCGACGTGTGTGATCTTAAAGTTGTGCAATCGAGAGGTGGAAATAATTATTTTATTACCTTTATCGATGACTGCACTAAGTATTGCTATGTATACTTGTTAAAAGGGAAATATGAAGCGATAGATAAATTTATTCTATTCACAAAAGAAGTTGAAAATCAACATGAGAAAAAGATCAAAACACTCCGAAGTGATAGAGGTGGTGAATACTTGGCACCACTCGGTGACTTTGTCTTCGAACATGGGATTATACATGAAATAATCGCACCTTGGTCTCCACAAATCAAACGGAGTGGTGAGGAAAAATCGAACATTGAAAGAAATGATGAATTCAATGTTGTTAAGTTCAGAGTGTCACAAAACTTGTGGGGAAGCTATCCTATCTAGCAATTATCTTTTGAATAAGATACCCCGAAAGAAACAAGAGAAAACTCCTTATGAACTATGGAAGGTAAACCTCCATCCTACAAATACTTGCGAATGTGGGGGTGCCTTGCAAAATTGCTCGTACCTACACCCAAAATAGTAAAGATAGGATCAAAAACTGTTGATTGTATATTCATTGGATATGCACACACTAGTAGTGCTTATCGGTTTCTTGTGTATAAATCAGATAATCATGAAATACACAAAAATACGATAATGGAATCAAGAAATGCATCATTCTTTGAGAATGTATTCCCGGCTAAAACAAATGAACCTAGTTCATTAAAGCGTGTTCATGTTCAGGATCACCCTTCTGAACAAGTGAATGAGGAAGAGCCAACTGAGGTTAAGCCAAGAAGAAGTAAAAGGTCGAGGACGGAAAAATCTTTTGGTAAAGATTTTATCACATATATGATAGAGACAGATCCTCAAAATAGCAAGGAGGCGACAAATTCTTCTGAAGGTCCAATGTGGAAAGAAGCAATAAATAGTGAAATAAATTCTATATTGCAAAATCATAATGGGAGTTAGTTGATCTACCTCCGTGATGTAAACCACTAGGATCAAAATGGATCTTTAAAAGGAAAATGAAACTGATAGATCTATTGATAAATATAAGGCCGACTGGTAATAAAAAAGGTTACAATCAAAAAGAAGGTCTTGATTTTGATACATATTCTCCAAGAATTTAGAATAACATCCATTAGGATGGTAATTTACAAGTACACCGATGGATGTAAAAACAATTTTTATTAAATGGAGATTTAGATGAAGAAATCTACATGGAACAACCTGGATGATTTTTCTAGCCCAGACAAGATAAGAAAGTGTGTAAATTAGTTAAGTCTTTGTATGGCTTAAAACAAGCACCAAAACAATGGCATGAGAAATTTGATCATGTTATGCTTGAAAAGGGTTTAAAAACCAATGATTGTGATAAATGCATTTACATGAAAGAAACAAAAGATGGCTATGTCATTTTGTGTCTTTACGTTGATGACATGCTTATTATTTGAAGCAACGATAAGATGATCAAATCTACCAAAGATATGTTACGCCAGATTTGAAATGAAAGATATGGGTTTAGCGAGAGATGATCTCGGAATTAGAATTACAAGAAATTCTAATGGTCTCATTTTGAGTCAATCTAATTATATTGATAAAATCCTGGAAAAATTCAATAAAGATGATTCAAATGAAGCCAAAACTCCGATAGATCAGAGTCAGCCTTTGTTAAAGAATAAAGGTGAAAGTGTGTCTCAATTAGAGTACGCAAGGATTATTGGAAGTCTAATGTACTTAATGAGGTGTACTAGACCGGATATCGCTTATGTTGTTGGCAAACTAAGCAGATATACTAGTAATCCGAGTAATGATCATTGGAAAGCTATAGTGAGGTTACTGAGATATTTAAGATATACTCGTAAGTATGGCCTTCACTATAACCTACTGTTATAGAAGGATATACTGATGCAAATTGGTATCAGATTCAAAGGATTCAAGATCCACAAGTGGTTTTGTATTCACATTAGGAGGTGGAGCTGTGTCTTGGAAATTTTCTAAACAAACTGTGATAACCAAATCCATAATGGAATCTGAGTTTGTAGCTTTAGATAAATGTGGAGAAGAGGCAGAATGGTTGCATCAACTCCTAGAGGATGTTCCCCAATGGCCAAAACCTGTGCCAGGAATATGTATTCACTGTGACAGTCAATCTGCGATTGGACGAGCACAGAACAAAATGTATAATGGTAAGTCTAGGCATATACGCCGAAGACATAACTCCATTAGACAACTACTTTCTACTGGTACGATTACCTTAGACTATGTTAAGTCAGAGGATAATCTTGCGGATCCGCTAACCAAAAGGTTAAATAGAGAAGTAGTTGCAAAGTCATCAAGAGGAATGGGACTAAAGGCCATGCAATAAACTTTTGTGAAGGAAAATTGATGTCATCCGTCCCGAGACATTTTATTTGTTTTGTTTATTTTAGTTTTCGGTGTTTTAATGAATAAAACGGCCTTAGGCCCGTGTCAAAAGTTGCCCATATGTTAGTATATTGGGCCAGTGTTTATTTTTAGCAAATAATAGCCGTTTGGGCTTATCGGGGTTGAGAGTTAGATTGTTACAAAATAAAGTGGCGAAAAATACATGTAATTTATCCCACCGTTAGGAGATTGTCCGTCTTTTATTTTGTAGCCTATATAAAGGCAACCACTTGTAATTTTATAAGATCAAACAATGATGAAATCTTTATAATGAAATTGAGAGTTTTCTCTCTTCCTTGTCTCAGTGATTGATCAAGAACATCGCTTGCGAGCGAGTGATCTCTTTGTCGTAGAGATTGCACCTCCTTTCAAGAGCTTATCAGCGTTCTTGAGCAAAGCGTTGAGTTGTTCTTGGCCCTCTTCCTAGACTGCTGCTCAGTTAGGTTAGGGTTTTCCGCTCTCATTGATCATTTCGTCGATCTCCTAGGATCGTATCGCATCAGTTGGTACCAGAGCTCAGCGACGAAGGTATCAAATATCCCCGTTTATTTTCCTTCTTTAATTTTGTTATTCAAAAAAAAAAAAAAAAAAAAATATAGTTCGTTGTTTTTTGTTCATTAATTTCGTCCACCCTCTCCCAAGAACATCCAAAATCTTCAAATCTTCATCCATCCTATCCGGAAAACTTGAAGATTCTTCAAACCTTCATTCCAAGAACCCTAATTATTTTACAGAACCCGTTTTTTTTTTTGTATCAGTTCGTTCCCTAACCAAAACAACTCGAAAAATTCTTCACTTTTTACCACATATACAACACATCCCGTGCTACAATTTCTCTCTTTACACCCAATCCAGATTCAACATAAATCTTGCCTAAAACCGTCGATTACTCCGAACAATCTGTCCAGAAATAACTGCAGCAGTAAATCATTGTTTGAATTCGTTTTCAGTGCGCTAAACGAATTACAATTACCTGAAAATTGATGAACTTATAGGAAATTTGCAGATCTACAACTTTTGTCTTTTGATATTTTCCAAATTCTCTGTAGTATTAACGGAATCGGCACCTTAAGTCACGGCTATCAATCTGGAATTTTTTGACAGATTGCATCAGTTTCTGAAAAACGATTGTTTGAGTGACTTCCCTATCTCCAAAAAATCTGAAAATTTGACATCCTTTAGAAAACTCTCAGTTTTACAACTTTTGTCTTTTGAGTTTTCCCAAATTTTTAGTCTTTCGGTGCTTAAATACGTGGGTTTCACACCCAGGGTGTAAACCTTTTCACACCTGTGAAATTCTGTTGTCAAAACAATTGTGAAACTAAGGCATCTGGAGGGTATGAATCATTGAAAGGAGAGATGTTTGTGGTAAAGAAATCCTTGAGTAGTGTGGTGAACGTGGAGAATGATTTGCACCGAGAAAATAGTTTTCATACGAGGGTTTGGGTTAGTGGGAAGGTTTGCTTAATGAAAAAATTGATGCGGGAAGTCAGTGCCAATGTCATAAGTCTTTGGTTTTGTCTCCGATTTAGCTATTCCTACGACACCTCATCCTCAACCATATACGCTGCAAGGACTCGGTGATGTTGATCAAGTGCGAGTTACCAAACATGCCTTAATATCTTTTAATCTTGGTAGGCTCGATGATGAAGTTTTATGTGATATAGTACCTATGCATGCTTGTCATATCATACTTGGGAGACCGTGGCAATATGATAGGAGGGTTACGTATGATGGGTATTTGAATAGCTACACCTTGCGCCATAAGAGGATGAGACTTACACTCCATTCCTTATCCCCGAAGATGCCCACAAAGATCAACTCAAACCGGCAAACCGCATACGAGGGGGCTCGTTTGAAACGTGAATCGAAAGGAAAAAATCCTTGGTTGAAGAAAACAACGAAGAGAGTGTTAGCATTCAAGAGAAGGTAATCCAAGAGTCTATGGTGGCAGATGCAATCACCGAGGAGAATGAGATTGTGGAAGAAGTAGTGGAGAGTGATGAGGAATTAGTTGTGGATGAGATTGTTCACGTTGATGAGGCCTTTGTTGATGGTCATGTTGAGAGTGTTGTTGAGCATGAGGAAGTTCTTGGTACACCAGCCGAGGTTTTTGACTTATCTTTGCAGGTCCAAGATGATCTTCCATATGAGGTGGAGACTAGCCACTTGGATACGTCCAAGGCAGCCTTTGTTGTTCCTTTAGTTGATCTTTACCAGGTGGTTCTTGGTGCACATCATTTTGTTGATCCTTTTGCTGGATGTGTTGATGCGGCTCCGATATTGCATTGCTCTAGTTATATTGCTGCCACACCATGTTTCGTCCACAGTTTGGTCAGGCCACAATTCTGTTCTTCTGTCTCATTGTTGCAACACACGTCGTCCTTTTCGCATCAGGTTGATTTGAGGTTTTCAATTCGTCGTATATTTGATCCCGGCATAGCATTGATGTTTTTTGTGGGTTGTTCGGGATTGGTTTCTGATGCTGACTTCTATGACGTCCTGTTGATTCGAGGACGAATCCTTTTCAACCGGGAGGGAATGATGTCATCCGTCCCGAGACATTTTATTTGTTTTGTTTATTTTAGTTTTTGGTGTTTTAATGAATTAAACGGCCTTAGGCCCGTGTCAAAAGTTGCCCATATGTTAGTATATTGGGCCAGGTGTTTATTTTTAGCAAATAATAGCCGTTTGGGCTTATCAGGGTTGAGTTAGGATTGTTACAAAATAAAGTGGCGAAAAATACATGTAATTTATCCCACCGGTTAGGAGATTGTCCGTCTTTTATTTTGTAGCCTATATAAAGGCAACCACTTGTAATTTTATAAGATCAATCAATGATGAAATCTTTATAATGAAATTGAGATTTTTCTCTTCTTCCTTGGTCTGTGATTGATCAAGAACATCGCTTGCGAGCGAGTGATCTCTTTGTCGTAGAGATTGCACCTCCTTTCAAGAGCTTATCAGCGTTCTTGAGCAAAGCGTTAAGTTGTTCTTGGCCCTCTTCCTAGACTGCTGCTCAATTAGGTTAGGGTTTTCCGCTCTCATTGATCCTTTCGTCGATCTCCTGGGATCGTATCGCATCAAAAACCCTACCTTGTAGATTGGATCTCCCAAGATCTTGGTTCAAAGGGGCAACCTAACTGCAAAAGTAGAGATCACTGTGGGGGGTTACCTCCATCTCATTCCTAAGATGAAAAAGCAAGTCATGAACGAGGATAAGCTTACCAAGAAAGCTTTTAATGATTTGTGTAAGAAGAATAATTCGAGAAATTCAAATTACAGAATCACCTATGTGAGAGAGAAGAGGGCCGCTTCAAAGGGAATTGTATAGGGCGCAATTCTTAGAAACTCTTGCGAACTGTGCGGATGTCCACGGCCAAAATGGACATAACAGCAAGAACTAAATGTTGCTAGGTAGATGCATTGTGGTAAATATGTCATCGTTTACATCAACATCAGAATAGTTCAAGGACATCGCGTCTACTAATCAGCTAGTAAAGTAAACATATCTTATCAAGGGAAGGTTCAAAGGGTCACACCTACCTATCCTATGCATTCATCTACCGCTGAACTCTTTATGTCATTCTTAGAGCCTTTGCTAGGGTTTTACACAACTTCCATTCATGTGGGGGATTGTTGGAAAATTGATGGTTAAAATGGAATATTTTAAATGGTTAAAATAGAATATTTTAAATGATATGTCATATTGGTCCTATTGGGATTAAGTGTGTGAATGGAAAGTGTTATAGAAAGGAAAAATGGGAAGAAGCTATTTCTCCCACATTGGTTGGAAGAAGGGAAAAGAGTCAATATTTATATGATGTTGTTTTAGTGTAGTTGGAATAAGAAACCAACATTATACACGATCTCGCTACAGGGTGTGCAAATCAATCCGATTTCACCTTGGTTTACCTTGGGATTGTGCATGCCCGCGTGTCCTGCGTACACGAATGCAGCTCGATTCGAAGGGATCACGATAAGGGTCAGTTTTGCAACAAATAAAATGTTAATTTTAGCTTTTCCAGTTCTAACATAATGCTGATACTATTGTTGTTCGAGTTCTAACATAATGTTGTTCATTCCATATTCCATCGCTTTTGATTCCTTTCTTTAGTCGAGGTTGTTCATTCCATATTGCATCGCTTTTCGGTTCCTCTACTAGAGCCTATTTATACTTTGTTGTATGTTGCTTCATCAAACAAAGAGATATAGATGAAACATAATCGAAATCTGCGAAAATTCTTTTTCTTCTACCCTTTCTTATGAAAATAGAGAGTTCAAGCAACAAAGTTCTTAAGCAGCTGAAAGCGTGGTGCATCTTGTCGCTGCTAACCGTTCTATCCTGGGAGACTAACGTTCCGTTGAAACTCCAAGCACTCGACGCGGAGGGGGGCGAATTAGTCTTAAGAAACTGTTCAACATAGGGCTCGGTTCATTTCATCTTGTTAATTCGTTTTCATTTTGCTGTTGTAATTTCGATTTGTTGTAATTTTGCTTATTCGTTTTCTAGTCAATGTAATCAGATTGTGCCCCATATTGTGCAACAATTTTTTTGCTGTGTTCATACAAGGAGCCAAAAAAAAAAGAGGCTTTTAAAGGCATTCTATTTTTACTTTTGGCACTATATTACTTCTGGTATCATAAAAAATTACTTCGATATCACGATGATTTTTAATAAAGGAAAATCGGTGCCACTGGTGTTCATTGTTGTACACCAATAATAGACGTTGGTGTTCAACAACGAACACCAGTGGCACCGACGTTTACGTTATAAAAGTGTCATAAAACGTCAGTCCACTAACTTTCTACTTGTATTCGTTATTGAACACCGGTGACACTGACATTTTTTTTATCCGAAAGAACAATCAATTAATGGGTATCGAAAGTAAAAAGTAAAAACGGTTGCGTTTAGAATATTAATTTTGTTTTTCTTTCCGACTTGATACCAGCATTTTTAGAGGACATGCAATAAGAAAAGCATTCCCATTGTTTTTTTATATCAAAAGACTCAAATTTTATCTACGTGGCATCACCATTACATTCCTACCCACATTCAACATCACGATAGCTTTAAAAACACATTTTACACTACCACCAAAAATACATTAAAATATTAATATACAAAATGATGTGGAGAGAGAAATGCTTAAAACTGAAGAGAGAGTACAAAAGTATATATTATAATAACAAAAAGTAAAGGCAGTTCCGTGAGGCAGAGAGTGAACAGAGTCAAGCTCATGTTGCCACCCAAAGGTCTTGTCATGTGAATATTGAAGCTATTGGAAAAACTCAAAAAAGTTCACAAGACTACTTCTGACAAAAAGAGATATTACGGTGTGACAAACTTTGATAAACCGTAATGTTTTGTTTTCATTCCATCATCAATCATATATTTATACATCATAAGAGAAACCCTATCACCGTAAAATACCGACTATGTCCTTTTTCTACTTACCATAGAACTTAACTACTAATAATGCAATAATAATAATATTGTATATAGATATATCCGCAATACCCCCCATCAAGTTGGAGCGTGAAGATCACGGACGCCCAACTTGGACGATAAAGTGAAACTGCTGCTTCCCAACGCCTTGTAAATATATGTCACTAACTGTTCATGACTAGTAACATAATCCGGGGCAATCAGACCCTAATCGCGTCACGAACAAAATGACAATCAGCCTCAATATGCTTAGTCCGCTCATGAAAGACGGGATTCTACGCAATATGCAATGCTGCCTGGCTATCACAATGTAAGGGAATCCCCGGCGGAACTCGGACCCCCAAGTCCCCAAGAAGTTGACGGAGCCACTTAAGTTCACACGTAATAGCCGCCATGGAACGATATTCTGCTTCAGCGGATGACCGTGACACCGTTTGTTGTTTCTTAGTCTTCCACGAGACCGGCGACGTACCAAGGACCACGAACCAACCAGTCAATGAGCGACGAGTGACCGGGCAACTTGCCCAATCGGAATCACACCACCCCTCCAAAGATAATGGATTATCAGCGCGTAATAAAATGCCCTGGCCAGGATGTTTCTTTAAGTAACGAACGACGCGAACTGCGGCTTCCCAATGCCCAAGCCGCGGGGATTGCATAAACTGAGAAAGAATATGGACCGCAAAAGCCAAATCAGGTCGCGTAACGCCAAGATAGATTAACCGACCCACCAGTCGTCGGTATTTACCGGGATCATCCAAAAGGGCACTGTCATCGGTGGCCAACCGGTGATTTTGCTCCATAGAAAACTCGGCCGGACGAGATCCTAACAATCCAGATTCCTGAATAATGTCCAAAGCGTACTTCCGTTGGGAGAGAAAAATACCTTGTGCATTTCTTGCAACTTCCAACCCAAGAAAATATTTCAAACGGCCCAAATCTTTCATTTTGAAACAACCGCTCAAGTAATTTTTGAATACCTGTAACGCGGTAGCATTGTTGCCTGCAAGAATCATATCGTCAACATACACCAAGACATTAATTTGAACATCCCCACGAACAAGAGTGAATAAGGAGTACTCCGAATAAGACTGTTGAAAGCCATATTGTTTCAATGCCGAAGCCAATTTTGCAAACCAGCAACGAGGTGCCTGTTTCAATCCATATAAAGATTTACGCATCCGACATACCATATTTCGATTTGCATGGTCAAAGCCCGGGGGAATTTTCATGTAAATCTCCTCATCCAGATCACCATGCAAGAAAGCATTGTGGACATCCATCTGATGAAGTTCCCATTTCCGAACAGCTGCCACCGCAAGAAATGCGCGGACAGTCACCATTTTGGCCACGGGAGCAAATGTTTCATGATAATCAACTCCTTCGACTTGGTGATTACCAAAGGCAACTAACCGAGCCTTTAACATTGAAGATTCCCCAACTCATCATATTTTTCAGTGTAAACCCATTTGCTCCCTAAGGCCTTCTTTCCGGGAGGCAATTCTTGCAAGACCCACGTACCTTGTTCCTCTAGAGCTCGTATTTCGTCGGCCATAGCACGGCGCCAACTGTCGGATTTCACTGCTTCTTTAAAAGTACGAGGAGGATGTCCTGCGCTCACATTTGCTAGAAAACGTCTATGGGCGTCAGAAAAACAATTATAATCAACAAAGTGTGTAAGCGGATATAAACTACCTGAGGAGACGGATGGACCGGAGGAGCATGCCGGAGGACTTTTCTTTTCCACTGCCAAATGAGTCACGTAATCTTGATACCGAGTGTTGGGAATTTTTGCACGTTTCCCTCTACCCAACTCCACTGTATCGTCTGTTACCGTTGCTGGAACCTCCGTAACTAGCTCATCATGCTCCCCACCCCCCTGTCATCAGTAGAAGAGGGTGACCCTTCAATCAAACCACTTATGTCCGCATACACCTCATCATGTGCAATGTCGGGAAATACGCCTGGGGTGGGGGGAGTGGGGGACAACTCGCCCATAGGAAAAATATGTTCAAAGAACTTCACATCTCTAGACACAAATATTTCTTCAGTTTCTAAATCAAATAAAGTCCAACCTTTTTTCGCGAAAGGTATCCTAAAACACGCGCATTCCGACTCCTACTTTCAAATTTATCGCCTTATGACGTAAATTGTGTGCATAACATAGACATCCAAAAACTCGCAATGCATCCAGACTAGGTGGTTTCCCAAAATGGCATTCATAAGGTGTCTGATAATTTAAAACACGGGATGGAGTACGATTGATTAGGTAGCAACCGGTCATAACACACTCTCCCCAAAACCGCAGTGGGAGCTGACCCTCAAACCGTAGAGCCCTAGCCACATTCAAAATATGTTGATGTTTTCTTTCAACCCGACCATTCTGTTGAGGGGTTCCCACACAAGATGTTTCAAAAATAATCCCTTCTTTCTGAAAGTATGGAAACAAACACTTAAACTCTGTGCCATTGTCACTCCTAACCCATTGAAGTTTGACACTAAATTGCCTCTCAATTAATGCGAGAAAATTCAAAAAAATATTTTCAACTTCCCATTTATTATATAATAAATAAACCCAGATAGAACGAGAATAATCATCCACAATAGTCAAAAAATAAGAGGCCCCGCATGTAGAAGGTGTAGCATACGGTCCCCACAAATCACAATGCACGAGTTCAAAAATTCTACTAGCTCTACTTTCACTACGCGGGAAACTTTCCCGTGGTTGTTTAGCTCGGAAACAAGCCTCACAACCATCCTTATTGAGAAAACTAGACGCACTCACACTAGGAAGTTGTTTCAACACTTTTTCTGAGGGATGTCCCAACCGCTTGTGCCATAGATCCATGGATGTTGTCCCACTGACAGCCATAACCTTCACGTCTGGTACTCCCCGGAAAAAGAAAAGTCCATCTGCTCGCTCACCCACTCCAATCATCCTCCTCGTCATTCGGTCCTGCATAACACACAACGTTGAAGTGAGTTGAATCTGACAATCAAATGCATCAAGTAATTGAGTCACAGATATTAAGTTGCATTCCAAATGTGGGACAAAAAGAACGTTTTTAAGTGTCAAACCACCGGGCAAAATACTTGTTCCTTCATGAGTCGCATGAGATGTTCGACCATTTGGTAGTCCCATAGGACATATTTCTATCTCCCGTACATCTATTAAATTATTTAACTCACCAGTCACATGGTGAGTTGCACCTGTATCTATTATCCACGAGTACTCACCTGTTAATCGATCTTTAGGCTTTGCTAGATTCAAGATATCAAGAATCCCTTGCCACTGTGCCGGTGTCAAGTTTGACAGCCCCGCTTGCTCTGCCGTTGTCGGGACCTTTGGCACTGCTGAATTTGAGCTGGACAGCCCGACTGCTGCTTTATTTGCACGAGCAGAGCTGCTATCGAGCCGGCCCGATGCACCGGTCTGTTCGACTGAAATCCACGCCCCGCCGCGAACTCAGTACATCCTCCCCCGCGGTTACCACGTCCTGAACTTCGACCACCCTTGGGCCTATCTCCCCACCAGTCAGGATATCCATGGAGCTCAAAGCATGTCTGATTATCGTGCCCATTACGCCGATAGTGGTTGCAGTATTTCTCTGCGTTTTCAACCTTGATTTTTGCTCTGCTATCGGCCTGAAATTTAAATGCCATCATGGTTTCTCGTTCTTCCCTTTGATGCCCAGAATTACTGCCACGCAGTTGCTCCTCTTGAATTAAATTTTGATAAGCTCGGTCAATTGATGGGAGCGGCTCTTGATTCAGCAATTGGGACCGAACCGATGAGTAGGTTCCATATAATCCAACAAAACCCCGGTAAATCGATCCTCAAGCAACAATTTTTGGAATTGATCTGGGAGTTTGCACTCGCAACCTCCACATGAACACCCATCACAGGAACATACAGGTACTGCAATCAAAGTTGCCAAATCGTCCAAATTTTGCTGATACGTCCGAAATAGGAGGAGATAGATCGATTTTTGCCTTGTTTGCATTCACTAAGGGCGCTTTAATTGATGATTCGCGTTCCGTTCACCACGCCGAAACGTCCCTTTAGCGTCAACCAGAGATCATGAGCATCTTCAAAGTGAGACAAAGTCGATCGAATAGACGGTTAACACTTTCATTAGACATCCCACAGTTCAAGAGTAGTGTCTACTCAAACGAACTGCTAGTTCAAGACTATTTCCTTTTAAGGAGAGTTAAGAATGGGAAAGAATGTCTATAAGTGTTAATCATCTTAACTAAAGTTTTGAGGCTAAACCGAAACATTAATTATAGAAAGTATAGGATAAGGAAAGTGATTTCGGATCAGTTAACCAATGAATCCTTAGCGACTTTCTTAAATCGAGTAACTTGACTCGGTAGCTTAGTTCTTTGGAAGAACAAGGAAGCTGTGCATTAACAATTAATAAAGTAGACAACGGGCGCTTATTTCAATTATAATAGTGGGAGTGATATAAGGAAATGAATTTGATTCTATCTTGAATATCACGAAAAAATTTATTTTCTCATTTACTGATTCGTTGAAACAAATGGATTCACTTTCATCTCGATACTACAGATTGCCTTAAACAAAGTGAAGATGACATTTGTAGTACGAATCATGACTCGACTTTGTTTTATAAAGACAGAACCACTAAGAAAAGCTGAATAGGTATGTGTAACACATATAAAACTATTAAAGGTAAAAGGTTTCCGTATTAAGATAAACGAATTTTCAATATCTATTAATTAGTTCATATATCCTAGAGATAAGACCTAAAGACTGGCTAAGGGTGATTCCTATTTCCCAGTCTGGGAACACTGTCTCAAAGGAACAATGACTAAGTTTCCTTTCAATCGGGAAAGGGTAATAGATTTGAAGGGGTAACATAGCTTGTTCACCATGACCTTCGGGGTCTAGTGAGAGATACAAGCTAGTGGGAGATTTTGAGTGGTGACATTTTTGTCTGATAACTACTCGAAATGCTATTTAGTTTATCGAAAGAGTACGAGGAGGAGTCTCTTATTTTAGCAGAGAATAGAGTATTCCATGCTCAGAAATAGGCTATCGCATAGTCTTGGGACTGATGCTCGGCCTGCCTCCTAGTGGAATGTTTTTCCACTGAGGAAGAAACTATACACTTGCCCGATATAGTTATTAATGTGCTACAATACACTGTTAAACTCGATTAAGATAATTGGTTGCAAAATAACGGTTAACATTATTATGTAAACCTAGAAGTCTACCTAGAAGATGCTAGTGAATTTATGGATAAGGAGTGAATTCGGTTCACACCACATCCGTAAATGTAGGCATTTAGCATTTAATGCTTGAAGGTAGGGTCGGGGATTTTATGATACGTTCGATTGTGACTGTTAGTGAAATATCTTAATGAGGCGAGTGAAGGTTGATTATAAGATTCTTGAGATCGAAAAGTGACGGTTGAATCTGTCACAAGCCTTTTGATAGAATCTATAAGAAATGACCTTAAACCTTGAGTCTGGTTACTCAAAGGTAGTTACTATCTGATTTAATCAGACCACGTCCAACATTAGTTGTTGGTGATTACACTGATAAATACTACTAGATCAGAATATCAATCCACCCAAGACACAGTGGGAGTATGGTTTAACCGTTGACCCATTGTGATTTTGTGGACTTTATAATCTATTTGGGGTGATTGATAACCTATGGCTCTTGGTGGGCTGTATAGGATTCTGATTATAGAGGTTGGTTTGAAAACCTTAACCCTGTGAATGGAGTTTTGGTACTCCAGTTCTGTTCAGCCTCTTGTAGAACCACCTGAGTGTCTCAGGCCCAGTGGGAGCAATTGGATCTACACGGAAAAGAGTCGAATGAATAGGAAGTTTAAACTTTCAAATAAAGTTGAGTGGTATAGGGTGATTCCCGACAAGTAAAGAGTTAACCGACCTTGAACTCTCTCACCACTCGGTCTTGCTAGATTTCGTTAAAAGCGAAAAATAGGGGTGATTCCCCGAGACTTTCTTGCCGAACAACGGAATCAATTCATTCGAAACGAAGGGTTTTAGCTAAGAATGAATAACGGATTCGTTACAAAGCGGAAGATAGGGGTGATTCCTAAGACCTTTTTGCGAGACTAACGATATCTTAATTCATTCGAAAAAAGAACCTTTGGTAGGAGGCTGCCATGGCTTATATCCTTTGTGGATTTAAGAGAACCTCTCGGTCATTTAAAGTCACATGTTTTAAAATATGTGGACTTGACCAAAATATTGATAAGTTTAACGTAGATCGGATATCAATATTGGTAATGTAGTAGTAGTATTAGTGTTCATAAATGATAACACTAAAACGGTTGGAAACAACATGGGTGTGTGCTATCTCAAGTCGGAAACTGACACGCCAAGATTCTCTGGATGAGAGAATTGGACTATATTCTAAGAATTTGATTCGGTCAAATTCACAAGAATGAGTCATTGGCTATCCCATCCGTCTTATTGGTTAAGATGATCATGCATATACGTATGCAACATTCAACGAGAGTAGTCCTACCTTACATCTCAGGAATGATTCTCTAAATCTCCGGATAAAGAGAAAATGGGATAGAGTCTCTCTTGGATAACGGCAAGTCAGGTTATCACAAGTCAATAGTAGTCGAATCTCGGATTCGTGCATTGAAAAGCATTTTAGCACGTCCTCAAGTATCTTTGAAGAACGAGGAATAATATGCTTGTATATTTAGGTGCAAACTTGAATATGGTTGACCACAATCGATTCGACTTATAGTCGATTAAAGGATGATTGTTGGGACGATCTCGGGAGCAGTGTTTACTCATTGTGATGGGGCTATAGTCCGAGAAATCGGAACCGCCAATTCGATTTTAGTTAATCGAATACGTAGCGACTTTCGGAGCGAATAAAGTGGCGATATGGCTTAAGAATTTCTTTTACGATCCGGGAGTAATTCTAGGTCTAGTGAGCCGATATCACTTTGTTGTGAAAACAATGAAGAGATAGCTTAGAAGGATTTTCTCGATCCTTTAGAGGTCAAAAGCATATTGAGAGAGAGTACCGCTTTGATTAGATGGACCGGCAACGTTTCGATCCTAAAGATCGTCTCGGTCGATAACCAAATGATCAATGTACCAAGTCTAGTGCTTGGAGGGTACGACATTGAGGAATATATCTCATCTGCTTTTAGAGCAAGTGGGAGAGTGTTGTGAATAAGATGAGAAAGGGTGTGCTCTAAAAACAATCATTACTTGTCATTTCGTGCAAGTGGGAGATTGTTAGGTGTAGTGCCTCGAAAGACAATTTGTGTAATTGTTTTTATGGCCAAATTTATCTTACCTTATTACTTGCTTTGTGCTTGTAAGTAATACATCTGCTTTGCAAACCCTAAGTGTATCAAGATGTAACCGCTTAACTCGATTGTATGGCATGCACGTGAGGATTGAGTTAGTGGTGATATACTTAAATCTGTTAGTCCGTGGTGAACTTAATCGAGTTTAGGGTCTCTTGATTAAAACACCAATAATGCGCCTAACACCTTAGGGTGTGATAGTCTTATCCGGACTTGTCGGTGAGGTACCTACGTGGGGCATTTATATATGATGGCATTCATATAGAATCGGACCGATTTAATCTGAATTTCTCGGTATAATTCCGTAATCGAGGAATCTTATTAAATCATTAGATGATCATATATGGATCAACCTTAATCCTGAGGTGATCACGAGGATCTTTGCTTGTCCCGGGGTAGTGTTTGATGTGTTAGTTACGGTTCACTTTAATATGTGTTCCAAGCCACTTCTCATTGGTACTATCTCCGGGATGAGTGAGTAGTTCTCGATTTTCACAGACATGGAATCCATTCCTTCCTGCGGAAAGTAGAGAGACGATCCCCTTATTTGTTAGCCCTAAGAAAGTGATCGATCCCGGAGTTCACATTTGACTAATTAGCTACTAGTCAGATATGTGTGCTAATTGATCATCAGGGGGTTAATGGTAAATAAGGATAAGATATTCTGAGTCGGGTTCACGGAGACTTCCCACTCAGAATGGACAGTCTATGGAGGGTTAATCCGTATGTAGTGATTATATCAATGGGCGCTTATTCACTCTACATGGGTTGAGTATAAGTATATATCTATAATCGGTAGAGTTCAATTTCGGGTTTATGGTGGCGTAATCCCGAATTAATAATTAATGTACTTATTACGTTCGATGAATAATTAATTATTGGAGCTACTTTGTTATAGGTCCATGGTCCCCGATGTGGCTTCGTAATTCGGACTAATAATCTTGTTATTAGGGCCTCGGTGATAATTAATTGGTTTGGGCTAATTAATTGATATGCGAAATATTATTTAGTTGGGCTTTAAATAATATAATACACATAAAAGACATTTTATGTGCTTTTAACCCTAAAAGTGGCGCCTCTTATCATTTAATTATCACAAGAATTAATTTTTGTGATGTGGAAAATAAAAGATATTCTTTTACATGATTGGTTGGATGACTTGTTATTTGATTTCCTATTGGTCAATACATGTCACAATTAGTCATTAAGGAAAATATCTTTTATTTTGTTTAATTAATTATTTATTTAATTAATTAATACTTGGAAGTAAGGATTTACTTCTCCTATAAAAGGAGAGTTATTCCAAGAAATTGACATTGAGAATTTTCACCACCACTTTAAAAAGGGAGAGGAAAATTAGTTCTTCTTTGCAGGGTTTTGGAAGAAAAAAAAACTTTGAGTTTTTCTTGGTGTTGCATATCAAGGAGGCTCAGTGTATCGAAGAGGGTGTCCACCAACCGCCGTTTGGAGAACACATCGGAAGATCAAGGCGACTCTTCCCGTTATTGGTAACATAATCTTAAACCCCCTTGTAGTATTTATGTCCTTTAATTATGAATTGTGTCATATAAATCGTGATCCATCCGCTGCGCGTAGATCTAATTCGTTTAGATCTAAGAACCTGCATCCTTCATACCGTTGTACTAAAACCAATTAGTGTCAGTAAAAGCGCTACTTTATTTCTTATACATTAAGAGTGTGGGCAATCTGTCCCAACACCAACTAAACCAATTAGTGTCAGTAAAAACGCTACTTTATTTCTTATACATTAAGAGTGTGGGCAATCTGTCCCAACACCCCCCTCAAGTGTTGGCAATATGTCCAACACTTGCACAATTTTTTTTTTCAAGAGTGTGGGCAATCTACCCAACACCCTCCTCCTCCGAGTGTGATCGTCTCCCAACACTTGCATAATTTTTTTTTAATAATGTTCCAACCAGGTTCGATCTCATGGCCTCTGAACCGATACTGTGTAAACTTTGATAAACCGTAATGTTCTGTTTTCATTCCATCATCAATCATATATTTATACATCATAAGAGAAACCCTATCACCGTAAAATACTGACTATGTCAT
Organism: Gentiana macrophylla; assembly: GCA_026214975.1. Lineage (NCBI taxonomy): Eukaryota > Viridiplantae > Streptophyta > Magnoliopsida > Gentianales > Gentianaceae > Gentiana > Gentiana macrophylla. The sequence continues at coordinate 97,138,503 of CM047810.1, forward strand.
TTTTCCACCACTTTATTGCATGTCCTCTTAGTAGTACTGCGTAGTGTGTACAGAGAACACTTGTATCGATTCACCTCTTCAAAGTCACTTGTTGATTCACATCCATTTGGTCAGATAATTTGAAATCGTAAATCCCATTTTATCAATAAGCCATGATGATGATGATGTATAGCATATCAAGAATTAAGGCGTCCATAAAATGAAATTGGGTCTGCATTTCCATGGATGGATTATGGATACGCAGAGCAGAGCAAGGTCTATTTTCATTATTCAATAGTTTCAATTTCACTTTGATTTTCATTTTGCAACAGTTTTAGCTAGCACCTCCCCTATTCTGATAAAGCACAGTTATTCACAACAAAACCTTACGGAGGTTTTTCAAAATTAGGGCTTTGCAGAAAATTGGAGGTTGGAATGGATTGAGATGCTGCGAGGAGCAGATGCAGCTTTCATTGTCTATCCGGTGATTCTAAAGCTAATTCCTCTCAGTTTCTCGGTTAATCTGTTCTGTCTCTACTTCCTGTTGATTTTCATTTGTGAATAGCTCATGTTCACCAATTTTCTACAACATTTTACTTCCTGACTTCTTCCCCGCCCTGTTCCTATCTCATAGGCACCAGTTTAAGCCATTCAAATCATTTGAACTCTGTAGAGGATTAACCTTCACATGGAGCCAAGAAACTCCGAAAGAAATGTGGATAATTCTTCGGGGAGACGGAAAAACAACACTCTTGAATCAATTGATAGGATCAGCGCTTTACCCGACTCCATTCTGGGTGTTATTTTGTCTTTAATTCCCACAAAGAATGCTGTAGCCACCTCCACTCTTTCAAAAAGATGGAAATTCGCGTGGAGGACGGTCCATAATCTCGATTTCTATCTTGAGGATGAGGGTCTCAGGGTAGAACAGGTTGAAGATGAAAATAAGAAATTCGTCGAATTTGTTAGCCATGTTTTGCTTCACCATGATGCTGGAGTACTAAACAAGTTTCGTTTGGTATGGACATCAAATTGTATTGAATCCCATGCCACTTCATGGATCAAAACTGCAATTTCTAGAAATGTCCATGAGCTTTCTCTATCTCTTGATTGCTGTTATGGATCATTTGATTTGCCCATAAGCGTTTTCAGCTGTGACTCGCTACGATCTTTGCAGTTGAATGGATGGAGGATTTGTCTTTCTGCCCCAACTGTGTTTTGTCTTCCAAGACTTGAAATTCTACATCTTAATGGAGTTACTTTCCGGTCTGATGAAGCTTTTGAAAAAATTATAAGGGGATGTCCGGTGCTAAATTATCTGCATATATACATGGATGGGAATGAAGATGATTTCAGATTTATTATATCTTCAACTTCCTTAAGACGTCTTGTCCTATCTTTGGGGTGTTATAAGTATGTGAAGTTAGAGGCTTCTTCACTTGAGCACCTCAAGCTATATAATAATGAATCTGTGAATTTTGTGCAAAAAAAATTAAGTTCTCTTGTTGAAGCTGAATTCGGGATTTATTTGGATTACGATGAGGATCTCTCTCAAGTTGGTATTTTCAATTCAGTAGTTGATGCGGTTAGTGCTCTTGGTTGTGCAAAAATTCTAACTTTATCAGACGATGTTATGCTGGTAAGCTACCTTATCCTTTAGGAGCATTAATAAGTTGTATACAAATTATTACACTTATACTCTTCTGTTTTTGAACGTTGTTGCTTGCACTCGATAAAGGATTCAACGTGACATCTGATGATTGGCTCATATGTTTTATTATTATTATTTTTTGTCCTTCTGTTGTTTGACATCATTTGAAATTTGAAGATAACATTATATTGAGGAAATACATAATCGATCTCTAACATTTAATATTCTCAGGCCCTTAGTTGTGCTACTATCAACTTATCGACCGATTTTAAGAGGTTGGTGAAATTGGAGACAAGAACTTATTGTTGTCATTGGAGCTCCTTACAAAATCTGATTCAAAGCTCAAACAATTTAGAACTTCTTACAATTGAAAAGGTTAGATAAAGGCATATAGAAAGTGTGTGTTTTGTGTGTGTGGAGAGTGAGTATGCCTTTATGTCAAACTTTGACAAGTGGATGTGCTTTCTGTGATGCCAGGGTCAAACGAATCTTGATGAAAACGAACATGATCACTCAAACTGGACTACTCCGGTAGAAGTTCCGAGATGCTTGTCAACCAGCTTAAAGAAGGTTGTACTTGATGGTTATAATGGTTTTGAAGATGAACGTGAAATGATATGCTATATGTTAAAGCATGGAAGTGTTCTTGAAGTTATGCAGATATCTTTCGACGGAGTCATAAACGGATCAATGTTTGAGCTGGTTCAAGAGATATGTGTGTATCCAAGACTGTCTGCTATTTGTGAAATCAAATTCTTTGGGTGGACATCAGAGGGAAAGGACAAGGTGTGTTGTACCATTCAGCCAGTTACATGAACAACATTTCCTTTGCTGTTGTAAAATGAAGTGACTAATCCTAGCAACATTAATGTAGTATGAAAGAGAAAAAAAAAAAAAAAAAACAAAACAAAACAAAACAAAACAAAACCAAAATGAGAAAGGAGAAGAAAGTACGCGCAGCTTCTCTTCAGCTCAGCCTAAATTAGGGCTGCGATGGATGAAGATGACTGAGCAGATTACATTTCTTTATCCACCAGCATCATCAAGGAATTCTACACTTATTTCTTCTCTTCTATTCGATAATATCTTTCTATTACTTTAGGCTTGATTTTCATTTGCAAGAGTTCAGTCGCCGCCCCCCTTTCCCTGTCTTGGTGCTTGATAATCACTGCTTTAATTTATTCAAATTAGCTGTATCAGATAGGATTTACTGGTTGCTAACGATGGAGGTTAAAAAATCCAGAATAAACAACACCACTGATTTGGTTATTGATAGGATCAGCTCTCTACCTGACTCGCTTTTGGGTCATATTCTGTCTTTTCTTCCCACAAATAAGGCTGTAGCAACCTCCATTCTTTCAAAAAGATGGAAATTTTCATGGGTGACAGTCCATAACCTTGATTTCAATAACTATATGGAAGAAGAAATTATGGAATTTGTCCGATTTGTTAATAGAGTTTTGCTTCTCAATGATGTTGGATGGCTAAATAAGTTTACTTTAGCCTGCCGTGCTTCCTCTATTTCACCCCAAATCATTTCATGGATCAACACTGCAATTACAAGAAATGTACATGAGCTCGATCTGTCTGTTGGAGATATTGATATGCCCACAAGTCTTTTCAGTTATGAGTCACTACGATCTTTGGATTTGGATGGCTTCATTTCTATTCATGACACTACTGCGGTTTGCCTTCCAAGACTTGAAAGTCTAAAATTGATCGTGTTAGATTCGAGTCTGAAGAAACTTGTGAAAAACTTATAAGCGGATGTCCAATACTACATTATCTCAAACTAGATATTGAAGATTATGATGGTGACGCTGAAGATGATATTACATGTATAATATCTTCACTTTCTTTGAGACGCCTTGAGATATATTTTGTGGATGTAAGCAAACCTGAAGCTAAAGGCTTCCTCACTTGAATATCTTAGTCTAACTGGTCGTATATCTGAGATTTTTTTGGAAAAAGTCTAAGTTCTCTGGTTGAAGCTTACTTTAGTATTGATTTGGTTGGACATGATTTCCTAACAATTCAATCGTTGAAGCCGTTCGTGCATTTGATTGTGCGAAATTTCTAACTTTATCACCGATGTTGTGAGGCTAAGCTACTCTGCACTGTAGAAGCGTTAATTTGTTGCATATCAATTTTATACATCTACTCTTACGTTTGTGATTTTTGTTGCCTACTATGGAGTCTGGATAAATGAATCAACATGGCATTTGGTGATTACCTCATACTAGGCGGCGTATCGTGCGATGCACGCGGTGGGCCTGCTCATTTTGAAATATTACGATGTCGTCCGTTGGGCGCTTTATCTGTGATGCAATGTATGTGAAGCGCTTGTTTTAATTACGATTCGTAGGTGATGAAATGAAATACAAGTTGGTTGCTGTCGATTGTTTTAGCTTTAATGTACACGCCAAAAGTCTTTATATATGTCATTACATACCTATCGCAAAGATTTCTTCCGCTTGTTGAGGTAATTTTAGAGCCAAAAGCTCAAGATACTTTCTTCACCTTCTTTGAAGTTAATTTACAAGTGCCATTGAATGGCATGATACTTATGCGTATTGCAAAATGGGGGTGGGGTAAAACATACATAATGCTGCAGTTATGTAGCAAAAGTTTATTATTTAGAGGGGAAGTCTAGTCTGAATTACGCTGCTGGATTGGTTACACCTTTTCAGGGAATTCCAACTTCACTTTCTTCATTGTGTTGGACTCTATGGGATCGCGTGGTCTTTGGTCTTTCTTAGAGCAGTCAGGCTAGGGTGTTTCTTGTAGCAATATTCTTACTTTGTTTCCCTCTTCTTTGTCTGTAAAAGGTACAAAGACAATGCAGATTGTTACTGTCATTTATTATATTAAAATGATCGCCGATAGTATGAATGCGGCATTTGTTACCTGGAGTGCCCCCAAATTCTTTCCTGCTGTCATTTTTCTCAGATGTCGATGTTGGATGTATCCCTGCTTCTATCCACTCTTGAACTGTGTACCTTGTTTTCTTGTCCGTGTACTTTCTGTTTGAGGCCCTAAATTCCACGATTAATTTTTTGGACCTCAGCCCCTCAATAGTCTTGGCCGGCAGATTTTTCATTCCCTTCAATATTTGTGTAAGAGAAGTCATTAACATGCTTACCTTTATTAGAAACGCAGAATAGTTGGGCACATTATTGCCTACCTGGGGATCCGCTTCGTGCAACTTGTTAGTCATGCATCATTGTTGCAAGAGTTTTTCTCGCACACTTGTCAAACAGTGTTGTTGTTATATTTCCAGTAATGTCTTCAAGTTGTATCAGTCCGGGATAAGGAAACGAAAAAGAATGACAGGGGCAAAACGCAGAATATCACCCAAAAGCAGAGCATTTGAATAAAAAAATCGAAAAGTAGATGATATATACATGATTCACAAGTAAAAATATGCTTATAATCGAGATAAGGTACGCACTTATGTCCAAGAAATAGAAAATAGTAAAGTAATGAATTTGTTATAAAGATGCATAGTCACATAATGAAGTTTCACCATATATCAGTAATAGAAGCCATAGAGGTAACATGTACCATTTGCATATTTTAGAGGTAATTGTGAAAAAGGATCCAGGTTACCTTGTCATGGGCATCTTCAAGTCAATTATCTTCTTGGTAGATCCAAATGCATTCTACAATCATTCCTTGCTCGTTCGACTTATTTCTCAAACTTTTTTCGTCTCATCAACTCTCTTTTCTAGTGATGTGGCAAAGGCCTGCATAAACATGCGTCATAACAATCAAATTATTGTTGTTGTGCTAAAATTTTTGATAGAAATTATAGGAGGGTAAAGTAAAACTATTGTACCAACAAAGAAAAAATAAAGCACAATCTGTTTATAAATTTATACACTCATTTAGCTAATAACATTTTTACAGATGCAAATTGTTTCAAATATTTCTAAAAGCTGTACATTAATAGCCCCAATAAGACAATCAACAAATACTACTACAAAATTTTGAGACAATACTGAAGAAAAAAGCCTTTTACTTCAACTTTTCATTAAAGATTTAGACAGAACAGAGATGCGGTACACAGAGATTGATCAGTTGAACGAACATTACTGCGAACAGAAGCAAAGCAGACTTTTTTAGCAGTCATACTCTTGACCAAAAACAGAGTAGAACTAAGACCAAACAACTTGCAATCTTGAACCAAAACCAAGCTATAAATAGGGCACAAAAAAATAAGCTCGTCTCCTCCTTATCAATTTGCTGTTTCATTTATCTCCTTTGCATGATAGGATTTAGCAGAAATTTTCTAATTGGATTGGGCAGCTGAAGTTAAGTTATGGAGATTACTTGTGAAGCTTGTTATGGAATATTGATTTAGTTAGTTTATGTAAAGTAAATATGTTCTTGTGATTAGTGATTTGTTTCCGTGTATAGATTAAGAAAGAAATGGAAAATGATACAAATGATATCAGCATTTTGGATGGGAATTTGCTTTTGCAGCCTCGAAAACGGCTTTTTCCTGGCATGAGAAGACAAAATTTAGAGATGAATCTGTCGAATACGTCTTCTTTTGATAGTAATGGAAGTGAATTTGAAGCTAGACTGAACGATTTGGTTAACTCTTATTTAAGTAGCCCCACTAATATGTCAAATGAAGAGATTGTGAAAGCTTCGAGATCAGCGGCGATAGAGAAATCGATGGTGGACAAGGCTGCAAGAGCTGTAGCAGAGGAGAAAGCTGCAAAAGCTGCTACAACAGTGGGTTGTGGCTGCTGCACGGAGTGCGTTAGAATTGGTTGCATCTGTTAATGATGAAGATGATCATGATCAAGATAAGGACTCGAAAAAGAATAATATGCAGAAACAAGTAGCGATTCAGTCAATATATTGTAAGCATAACAGAGTTTATAGCTGCTGAACGGATGAAGAATTGGCCCGTAAATTTCATCAAGTCATCAATAGTTCTTCAAGAATTTCGAAGACCATTGAGTCTGGTGATCCCAAAAGCAAGAGGGCTCAAGTCAATGTAGGTACAGATGATGTAGATTGTGAAAGTTGCGTTACGGAGAAACCAATGGAAATAAGAAACCTATTTCTCACCTTTTAAACAATGAGAGCAGAGAAGCAGAGAAGTCTCTCATGAAAGAAAAGGTTGACAGAGACGATAATCAGAACGTCGATAAAAAGATGTTGCGGATTAAGCAGAAGATGCTGCCTCTAAGCATCTGTAATGTTAAGGATCTCGAATTAATTCCAACAACTCTAATACCTCGTATGAAGGATTAATCGAGACCCAATAAACATTGGACCAATCTATCTGACGATACAGGGTTTCACTCCCTCCACGTGTCGTCTATCGGTTGGTCATCATATTATAAAATAATTCCAAGATATCCATGTCGATGCCCGTGCTCGAGGCCAAGGCCATCATATAAAAGCCAGGCTACGACTACTATCGATCGTCGACGACCGACCGAGCGGTGTGAGATGACAAGTCCATAAGGATAGAGTCCACACCACCAGCGGTGTGGGATAAGCGAGTCTGAGTCGATCACCGCAGTCGGAAGTATCGACTCGAGGACGTGGTCCACACCACCGTCCAGCCCACCCACAATGATAGCTTGGGCAAGGGTCAAGGCCCATTTAAGGGTAAAGGTGACAATAATACAAGCCGACTTAACCTTAGGGTTTAGGCAAGTATGATCACTATAAATACCCCATTCCAGAACTACGTAAGGCTTGATTCCCGAACATAACAGATACGTAGGCAATCCAAGATACGCTTGGACTCACCAAGATACACAAAAATCCACCCCTCATTCCTCTTTTTGGCATTAGGGTTCTTGTGTGTTCATCACTAGATTAAATTAGGGCTCAAATCATCAAGGTGACTTAATTTGTCATCGCCATTGGCGCTAGAAGGAGGGGAAAGTTGTTAGTTTATTTGGCAAGATGCGAGGAGGCGAAGAGTGCGGTCCTGGTTCGAGAAGGGGTACATGGCCAAGTGCCAATCTACTTTGTCAAAAAGGCTTTGCATGGCCCCAAGTCCGATATTCGCCAAATGAGAAGTTAGCATTATGTCTTGTTCATGCCTCGAGAAAGTTGAGGCCCTATTTTCAAGCTCCATCCCATTGTGGTAGTCACCGACCAACCACTAAAGCAAATATTGGCAAAACCCGACACCTCAGGTCGATTGGCAAAATGGGTGATTGAAATGGCCTCAAGATTTACATCGAGTTCGTTCTCGAACTGCGATAAAAGCACAGGCCTTGGCGGATTTTTTAGCTGAAGGGATCTCCGTCCAACTCGATCAAGAAAAGCAAATCCCAGAGGAAAAATGGACTCTTCATGTCGATGGAGCATCGAGTAAGGAGGGGGCAGGAGCAGGGCTCCTTCTGGTAAGCCCGAAAGGCGAGGAATTCCCTTACGCCCTTCGTTTCGACTTCAAAGCAACGAACAACGAAGCCGAATATGAGGCTATGATTACTGGTTTAAAGCTCGCTTTGAAGCTGGGTGTCGAAGATTTGTCAGTTTACAGCGACTCACAGCTAGTGGTCAATCATGTTAAAGGGGAGTATGAGGCCAAGGAAGAAACCATGAAGAATTACTTAGCAGTTGTCCAAAGCCTCATACCAAAATTCAAAACGGTTCAATTCGAGCAGGTTCCCCGAAGTCAGAACAAGAGAGCCGATGCGCTCTCGAAGTTGGCCTCAAATTTCATGTCAAGCAAGAAGGTTCTAGTCGAGCTACTGACCGATAGGAGTTACATCGAGACAGAGGCCCAGCCGATTACTCAGCAGGCCACGTGGATGGACTCGATCGCTCTCTATCTCAAAGACGGAATACTACCAGCTGATAAAGTACAATCTAGAAAAGTTCGACTCTAGTCCACTCGATATGCGTTCTTCGACGACATCCTCTATCGAAAATCTTTTGTAAATCCATGGTTAAGATGCGTATCTGAAGCTGAAGGCGAATATCTTTTGGAGGAAATTCATAGAGGAGCGTGTGGAAATCACTGTGGAGCTAGAATGTTAGCTCGAAAATGTAAGTTAGCTGGATATTTTTGGCCGTCGATGCAACGAGATGCAAATAATCTTGTCCAGAAATGCAACGCTTGTCAGATTCATGATAATATCTCTCATCAACAAGCGCAAGACATGAATGTCATCTCGCCGGCGATGGCCTTTCGACCAGCCGGGGAGTCGACATTGTAGGACCTTTACCTCGAGCTCGTGGAAATCTCGATTCGTGGTCGCTATGGTGGACTACTTCACAAAATGGGTAGAAGCTAAGGCTTTGCCCGACATCCGAGCCGCAACCATTAAAAATTCTTATGGGTCGACATCCTCTCGCAGTACGGAATTCAAAGCTCTAATCTCGGATAATGGAACACAAACAAGATCGTAAAGTTAGAGAATGGTGTAGTGAATACCATATCGACCAAATGATTCACCTCGGTTGCTCATCCACAAGCAAACGGTCAAGTCGAGCGTACTAATCGATGATCAAGCCGGGTCTAAAAAAAGAGACTAGAGGCGTAAGGTCGAGATTGGGCAATTCAACTTCCAAGCATCCTATGGTCATACAGACGGCTCCCAATTCATCAACCGCGAAACTCCTTTTCTTTAGTATATGGGTGTGAAGCGGTGATACCCGCCGAGATCGGAGTTCCTCCCCTCGAGTTCGGCATACAATGTTGAGACTAATGATCCCGAACTCCGGCAGAAAGGGACAAAGGTCGAGGAACGAAGAGAGATAGCCTCACCCAGTAATGGCAAGGTATAAGGTAAGATCTCTCAAGATTACAACTCGAGGGTCGACATCGATACTTCAAGGTTGGAGATCCGGTTCTAAGGAAGAATGAAGCAAGTCGACAAGAGGCGGCAGAAAGTTAACCCGAATTGGGAAGGACCTTATCAAATTCTCGAAAGTCCACCCCAAAGGGTCTTATCAACTTGGTCGGGCGGATGGAACTACGGTTCCTCGACATTGGCATGCCAACAATGAGGAAGTATTATGTCCGAGATAAGCTTTTATGAACTTTTATTTATTTTTAATGTTGAATCTTGTAATAAGTCCATGTGACAATCTATGATATTCTAATAAAAGTATGCTTTCTCGAGATGTTTTCTGTTTGCTAGATTTATAGCCAAAACGATACAAGCCCAATGTGACGTAAAAGTTAAAGGCAAAACAATCGAATACGAGTAGAGAAATCCGCAGTCGGACATCTCGATAAAGCCAAAGCAAAGTTAGCCTATTGGGCGGCGAATGCAAAGGCATAAAGACGGTTCGCATGGTCGGGCCAAAGGTCCAAGCTAAAAGCCGAACGAGCCCAAGAGGCAAACAAGGCTTAAGCAAAGGGACGGTTCGCATAGTCGGGCCACCTGTCCCAAGTCGAAGCCAAACGAGCCCAGAGGGGCTTAAAAGGCCTAGACAAAGGATCGGTTCGCATAGTCGGGCCACTGTCCCAATCGATGGTCAAAAGAGCTCGAGAGCGCGAAAAGACCAAAGATCGTGACGCTTTTACACTAAAATGCTCAAATTGAAGGGGCGAAATACTAAGGCAAGATATCAATCTCAAGTGTAATAAGAACCAAGGGTTCATAATACACTGAGGGCAACACGATATCAATAATAAAAACAACGACGAATAAAGTGAGTGGCGAGTAGCAACAGAGCTGAGGGCTCGACAAGCGAAAGACTATAACGCATCGAGAAGACAAGCAAAATAATGAGAAAGCAAACACAAGTTAAATTACAAAATCAAAGCAAGTTAAGTTCGAGCATAGTTGTTACAAGATGCGCCAGTCGAGATACCACCAAAGTTGATTTTCAAAAGAATGTCATTACAAAGTTTCAAATTTAAAGTGTAAAGATAAAGATCGTGGGTTAGCTTCAGGGGTCGGATCAGATTCGCAGAGGTCGGTTCTCAGAGGTCGGATCGGCGGCAATGGGCAGAGTCGGGTAGGAGGAGCATACTTTATAGCCAGGGACTCTCCTCAATAAAACTCCTCAAGTACCGATCATACAAATTTCTCCGAGTCGGGATTATAGAACATAGGCGTCTGGAGAGTCGACATGTCGGGCACGGAGTGACCTCCTTCATTTGATCCACGGCCGTAGATATCCACCCATCATCGAAGCCCGCATAATCACTTCTAGATCATCTTCAAGGTTGGATGACTTGCGATACTCCATGATGGCCTCGGTCCTTAGCCTCTCCGACTGACCACTGCGGCCGATATGCTTCACTCACTTAACGCATCTCGATCTTGACGAGCCTTCCTAGCTTCTTCATCTGCAGCTTTTCGACATCACTGCAGCTTTCTCATAGTCTTGAGCCGCCTTGAGCAGCCTCGACCCGATCTTGCCTTTCATCTCGCACTCGGTCTAGCTCCTTCTCGGTAGTGGCGGCTTTGCTTCAAAGAAACACCAACCTATTTTGCAGCTCCTCCTCGAGCTTGGCGACCGACTCTTGCTTCAACTCGTTATACTGCTTTTCTACAAAGCAGAGAGTGCAACGCTTTTGTGATGTTGTCTTGGAGTAATCGCCATTCTCCTTCTTGATCTCGTCACGACTCTCGGTTTTGGCCACCGACGAGCAAACCTCTCGACCAACAAGAGTATGCTACAAAGTGAAAAAAATGAGTCAATAAATAAACAGGTATGGGCCTCGAGGAAAGCAAGTATAAAAAGAGGGATCGACTTACGAGGCGATTCAACTTTTCGCAGAACATAAGACAGTCTCGCCATCCACACCGGCGTAGTCATCAAAAACCCACCCCACACCGATTCCTCGACTCGGCAAAGGCCTCAAAGAACCTTTTTCCTCTTTGCTTCTCGGCCGCTCGCCTTTACCACCTCAAAGAATGTAAGGTCTTTTCTTTGTTTGCACCACCGGCTCTTCAACATTAGCCTCAACGCTCGAGGTCGATCGATATGTTCCTCTTCGCCTTCATCTCAAGAGAGCCATATCGACGGTTAGCTCGCCGGTGGTCGAGGGCACTTCGTCGCTCCAGCCCGGCGCATTTACTCGATCGCCGCAAGGTTGGTTCTAGGTGGAGGGACTCCCCTCTCGAGAAGAGGAAGGCATGCCGATCTCAAATGATCGGGCAAGTCGGTAAATGGCCTGACTTCGAGAGGTGGTGCACTACGACCGTCGCCTCGGAATGCTACCGAGGTTGGTGACCCTGAGAATTTGCCCACCGCAATACAAGAAAAGACAAGTTAGTTTGAACCAACAAGCAACAAGTTATCGACTTAAAAGAACTACTAGTGTGCAAAAACAAGCAAATAAGTAAACATCCTACGATTCTCGTGATCGTGAACGCTCGTGCCTACATATGGCATGGGCCCAGCTTTCCTCTAAGCGAGCCAGTGATACAAGAGACTCAAGTCTCGAGTACACACCTCAAATCATGCCCACTCGTGAGTCGAGCCTCGTGAGGAGCCGGTTCCTCCCAAGCTTGTCTTGTTTCCCTCTCTCGACCTCCATTGACCGATGTAGGGGTTATCAAGGCCATGACGGACAAAGAAAATCGAGGCTTCCACTCCCACGAGAAGAAGGCCCCTCAGAATGAACTCGTGGCGATTTGCTCTCCTTCTGGAAGGAATACCACAACTTGTCAGGTGTGGCAACCATCTTGTAATAAAATCGGAACACGGGCACTGAGAAACAGACTTGCGCCACTCGACACGCTATGATGAACCCCATCAGAGTTCTGACGCCATTCGGGGCGAGTTGAGACACGCTTATCTCATAATGATGAAGGGCGCCGCAGCAAATTTGGACAGTGGAAACCTTAGTCCGCTTGCCGCTTGATTTTCGTGAACAAAGGCAAAACCCCTCCTGGGGCTCATCCGCGAATCGATGCAGCCTGATGGGAGTCGAGATTCAAACGGAGGATGAATTATGCTATATTTCCCACGATTTCAACAATATCTTCTCGGAGTAAGTGTACTAAGACACCTTTTTGCACCCTTTCCATCCATCCTAGTTACTAGCTTTTTAGGTCGGGTTAAGGACAGTGATGAGGGGAAGTTACAGCTCACCGGAGTCTCCCGGAGAAGAAGATCGGAGATGACAGTGCGAGGAGATTGGCTACGAATGGGTGTATCACTACCCCTATCTCGATTCGGGCTTGGCGCTTACTACTAGACATGAACAAAATCACGTAAAAGATGAACAACACAGAAAAAGAAGCTTACTTTTGCGCTTGAAGATTTGGAGATTGTGATAATAGGTAGCAAGCAAGTTGGCGTGCGACGCCTAACCTCTCTCCTTTTATATATGAGGGCAAAAGTTTGCAAATGATTTGAAGAGACGTGAGTTATGGGGGTTATAACCCCTGGAAATCGCAGCTTATCAAGGCAATGACGCCGCTTTTGCGGGATTCGAAGCGTTCGTGGGCTAGAAACCGCTTCCACGTGGATGCTAGGCGCTTAGGGTTATGAAACGGCGGGCTTTCTCCGCCCAAAGAAACACCCAACTCGATGACGATTCAAATGACAGACCCGACCTCGACAACGGAAGTCGCCTCTCAAGTCTCTGGGGCTTATGACGATACAGGGTTTCACTCCTCCACGTGTCGCTCATCGGTTGGTCATCATATTATAAAATAACTCCAAGATATCCATGTCGATGCCCGTGCTCGAGGCCAAGGCCATCATATAAAAGCCCAGGCTACGACTATCAACTCGCCGACGACCGAGCAAAGTGAGATGACAAGTCCATAAGGATAGAGTCCACACCAGCCTAGCGAAGCAAGGATAATGAGTCTGTAGTCGATCACCGCAGTCGGAAGTATCGACTCGAGGACGTGGTCCACACCACCGTCCAGTGCCCACCCACACGATAGCTTGGGCAAGTGGTCAAGGCCCATTTAAGGCGGTAAAGGTGACAATAATACAAGCCGACTTAACCTTAGGGTTTAGGCAAGTATGATCACTATAAATACCCCATTCCAGAACTACGTAAGGCTTGATTCCTGAACATAACAGATACGTAGGCAATCCAAGATACAAGATTTGACTCACCAAGATACACAAAAAAATCCACCCCTCATTCCTCTTTTTGGCATTAGGGTTCTTGTGTGTTCATCACTAGATTAAATTAGGGCTCAAATCATCAAGGTGACTTAATTTGTCATCGCTACTATCCAAAATAAACAAGACAAGAGAGAAAATGTAGGCCATATAGTTGTAACAATCAACACAAAACCCCATGCACTCCAAATTTGTTACTTTAGTAGTCTTACACAAGCAATGAAGAAGGAGATGGAACACATAAAAAGAAACAATCTTTATCATAAAAAAAAGGAACTCACGGAGAGATGAAGTGACCAGACTAATGGATAAAGAGAAATTATCGTAACGTAGATCCACGGCCGCCGCTTATCGAGATCTACCGTCGTCGCCACCCGATATGCCGGTATCTCCCGACTCTACAAAAGAGGCAACTAAAAAGAAGCACGTAATGAATCAATCAATTAAGAAATTGTCCAGTGCCTTGAAAATCTATGGTTAACTAAGTGTAAGTTTAAAAAAAAGGAATATAAAGCTTTACCTCCATCCGTGTCTCTTCTCCTCGCTTATTATTCAGAGGCAAAGTCCCACCATTTCATATTCAACCTTCAACAAGAGCAATAGGCAAGAAAATCAAAGCGAGAAATCCGCTCAATCGTAATTTAAATGACGATAATAAGCGAGAACGGTTTTAGCTTTATTTGACGATGGTTGCAAATCATTGAGAATCGTGGCCTTAATGACTCGTAGATCAACACCAAAACGTTAGCACAATGGCAAAGACAGAGTCTTACTCACAACACTTCTATAAACACAAAAGGCACAAAATCAAAGCAGATTCGAATTCAAATCAGAGTAATAATTGATACGATATTAACAAAAAAATCGTATCAATTGTTGCACAGTTGACATGTTCCTATCGCAAATTAGCAATATAAGACATACTTTTGACACCTTTGTCATCTTATGAAATAACAACAAACATTTCACGCAGAATTAAATCATCTTATACCGCAATTATATGTAATGGAATCCTCCAATGGCTGACCATAGCCCATCAATGAAATTCAGTAGAACTAAGAGTGTAACCTTGTCATCCTTATTATTCTCCCCATTTTTCCTTCATTTTCTCCTTTGCTTCGAGCCCTTTTCATCCTTCTTTGATAATTACTCATCTTTTTTCCCTTTCTTCTTTTCCCTCTCCCTGTTAGATCAAGGGAAGGGAACAATCGACTCAGGAGTGAGGCAAAATCAATTCAACAGAAACCAAGATATACTACACCCAAGTATTATGTAAGAGAGAAAAGATGGATGTATTTCTTAACGGAAAGAGCTGCTTCAAATCCACTTACCTTCGTGAAGAACATGCAAGAAATCTAAAACCGAAGGATATCATTACGAGATTCTTGATTCCCGAACTCAATAGATATGCTTGCAGAAGTCAGGAGTCGATGCTGAAGAGAGTGGGATGGCGGTGCTACCATATTCCGGCAATAGCACCGGCAGAGGGAGAGTTTTGAGGACAGAGAAGAGGCGTAGGGTAGTAGAATTATCTTCATATCGTGAAAGGATAACAAATATGCGAGACATTTGTCGATATGCCGTGCAAAAGCACTGAACGGCAAACACGTAGAAAGCCTAGATGATGATCTCATTGCGCGAGAAAACGGCGCTGCTTCTGAAATGATAAGAAAAAAAAAAGAGAGAGAAACTAAACGACAAAATTGTCGCTCCAATTTTCCGCCTTTAATAAGTATGGAAAATTAGGATAAGGACACAACTGAATATTTTTAAGTAATGATCACCTACATATTTTTATATAGGAGAAGGACAATTGCATAATTTTATAGCGAGAAGGACAAACAAAGAATCCCTAAAATCAAATGAATCTCCCTAGTGACTCCCGAAATCATGAATTTTGATGAAGGAATTTTTTACAAAGAATCCCTAAAATTAGTGAATTTCGACAATGAATTTTGAAAATTAGTGAATTTCTGCAAAGAATTTAAACAATGAATTTCAACACAAGTGAATTTCGATAAATGAATAAATAGTTTTGTCCTTTATGCAAAAGTTTCAAAAGACTCGCCCTTCTACTCAATTGATGAAATATTTTTGTCCTTCTCCTCATTCCCCTAATAAGTACTCCAATTTAAGATGTAGTTCATGTTTTCGCTTTGTTTCTTTTTCTTTTTTTTTTTTTTTTTTTTTTTTTTTTTTTTTTTTTTTTGTGTGTTTAACTTGACATCGCTCAAACGTAAAGATAACATTATATGGTGGAAATACACGATCACTAACATTTGATGTTTTCAGCACTTTGCCATGCCACAATCAGCTTGTCGACCGAGTTTAAGAGATTGGTAAAATTGGTGGCCAAAACTTATTGTCGCCTTTTACGAGATTTCATTCAAAACTCGTAAAATTTAGGTCTTATTTATCAAAGTTAGTTAAAGACGTGTGGAAAGTGTGAGTGTGTACCAGAGATGGAGTACACTTTTGTTCATTACACATTGACAAGTAGTATAATTAAAGATGTGTTTCTTGTTGTGCCAGCTGTTCAATTTGGCCACGCACCATCGATCTTCATGATCACTCAAGATGGATAGCTCTCAGAGAAGTTCCAAGATGTTTGTCAAACAAATTTGAAGAAGGTTTATTATTGTGATTATAATGGTTTGGCAGATGAGCGTGCTATGATATGCTATATGTTAAAGTATGGAAGTGTTCTTGAAGTTATGGATATATCTTGCTATAATAATAAGGGGGATGGAGAAAAGTTAAAGTTGCTTCGAGAGATATCCGAGTTTCCAAGAAAGTCTCCGGTTTGCAAAGTCCGATTCTCCTAGTAGCCTTCAAACAGAGAGTTTTAACCGTTGCACTACATAATATCATGTTGTTATTGCCTTTGTTACCTTCAAATATATAATGTGCAACGGTTTCTATATAATGTATCTTTTGTATCTTTTGTTGCTCGATTTACAATCTTTATTAGAACGCCTGCTCAAGATGTGTATCCGATTGTAAATGCGGTTCAAAAGAAACAGTAAGAGAAAAGTTGCTCGGTTACTTGATGGTAAATTAGTAAAATCAGTTTTACATAATAGAAAAGAAGGAGCTTATATGGCATGTATACGAGGTGGTTTGGTTGTTAGTTCAAACACTTCAGCTTGCGTTAGTGAACCTGCATTATTAACGTTATAAAAGATTTAATGGCATTTTGCTGCCATTGAATTGAGCCTTGGAATTACTTGCTAGTGAAATAATATACCAATGGTTAAGTCATTACATATCGATGTATTTGATGATAACATTTAAGTATGTATTCATATAATTAATATTTATTTCGAAACAAATGGTTTTTTCAAATTACAAAGATAATTTCATAATTGCTTTTATTAGGCAATGGTAAGTTGATATCTCAAGCCTAAATTTGTCTATGTCTAATGACGATGACAAATTAAGTCACCTTGATGATTTGAGCCTAATTTAATCTAAATGATGAACACACAAGAACCCTAATGCCAAAAAGAGGAATGAGGGGTGGATTTTATGTATGCGGCCGAGTCCAAGATCGAATCTTGAATTGCCTACGATCTCGTTAAATTCCGTGAATCAAGCCTCACGTAGTTCCCGGAATGGGGTATTTATAGTGATCATACTTGCCTCAAACCCTAAGGTTAAGTCGGCTTGTATTATTGTCACATTTACCCTTAAATGGGCCTTGACCCTTGCCCAAGCTATCGCTATTAATGGGCTTAGTAAGTCGATGCGACTCGCCCTCGATATCGACTGCAGTGACCGACTTGTGGACTTATCGTCCTACATTGCTAGCCGGTGCGGATCGAATGTCCTACACCGCCGATACTCGATAGTCGATAGTCGTAGCTCAGCTTTGATATGGTGGCCTTGGCCTCGAGCCTGGCATCGACACGGGTACCGTGTTATTTATAGTGTGATGACCAACCGATGAGATTTACACGTGGGAGGAGTGAAACCCTCAGACGCCATAAGCCCCCTGCAGATTGGTGAGAGGCGACTCCGCTGTCCGAGGTCGAGTCTCCACCCTGAGTCGCCTTCGAGTTGGGTTTTTCTTTGGCGGAGAAAGCCCGCTTTTCATAACCCTAATCGCCTAGCATCCACGTGGAGCGTTTCTAGCCCACGAAACGCTAATCCCGCAAAGACGTTGGCACATTGCCTTGATAACCGTGATTTTCAAAGGGTTATAACCCCATAACTCACGCCTCTTCAAATCATTTGCAAACTTTTGCTTTCATATAAAAGGAGGGAAGATAGACGCCGCCAAGCAACTTGCTTGCTATTTCTTATCATCATCCCAAATTTAAAAACACCAAGTAAGATCATTTCTTTTATCTTAGCGCTCTTCGCCTTTTCTTTTGATTTTGTCCATGTCTAGTGAGAAGTGCGCGATCAATCGATAGGGGTAGTGATACATCTTCTCCATCCCAAACTCCAGATCTCGCTGCCTCGATCATCTTCTCCGACGCGATTCCGCGAACCAACAAATTTACCCCCTCCTCGTCCCTAACAAGCCAAAAAGCTAGTAACTGTGATGGATGGAAAGGGTGCAAAGGGTGTCTGAGCACACTTTCTTCGTGAGGATGTTGTCGAAATTTGCCGTAAATACAACATCGCTAACCCTCCGCTTGAATCTCAACTCCTTCCGGTAATCATATATTTGCCGACGAGCCCCCGTATGATTCTCAGGCGGTTTTATGAGAACCAATCAAGAGTGGATCGAGGTTTCCACTCGCCCACCGCTCGCTATCCTTCACCACTACGAGATTAGTGTTTCCCGCCTTTTGCTCCAAACGGTGTCAGAACCCTAATGGGTTTTATCATAGCGTGTCGGGTGGCTCAGGTCTGTTTCTCAGTGCCCGTGTTCCGATACTACTACAAGATCACTACCACGCCTGACAAGCTATGGTATTCCTTCCAAAGGAGAGCCAATCGACACGAGTTCATAACCAAAGGGCCTTCTTCTCACGGGGAGTGGAAGCCTCGATTCTTTTTTCTCCGTCATGGTTTGGACAACCCCTACATCGGTCAATGGAGGTCGAGAGAGGGGAAACAAGACAAGCTTGGGAGGGAACCGCCCTCACGAGGCTCGACTCCCGAGTGGGCATAATTTCGAGGTGTGTACTGACCCGAGTCTCCTCAGATCACCGGCTCGCTAGAGGAAGCCGGGCCCATGCCATACGTAGGCCTCGAACGCCTCCTCGATCACGAGAATCGAGGATGTTTACTTGCTTCTACACACTAGCTGTTCTGTAAGTCGATAACTTGTTGCTTGTTGATTAAAAACTAACTTGTCTTTTTTCTGTATTTCAATGGGCAAATTCTCCAGGGTCACCAACCTCGCAGATTCCCCGAGTCGACGGTCGTAGTCGCCCCACCTCTCGAGGTCGCCGCTACCGACTTGCCGCTGGTCGAGACCAAAGATGCCTTCCTCTTCCCGAGAGGGGCGCCCTCCACCTAGAACAAATCTTGCCGCTATTGAGTCGCCTCGCCGAGCCGAGCGACCGAGGTGCCTCGACCACCGCGAACTAACCGTCTGATTTGATCTCTTCGAGATGAAGATGAGGAGAGCCGCCGAACCAAAAGAGGCCGCCTGTCGCCGAGGTGGTAAAGGAGCAGCTCCGGTGCCGGGTTATAAGAAGGTTGCCGAGGCCACCGCCGAGTCGTGAATCGGTGTGGACTGGGTTTTTGATGATTATGCCGTGTGGAGGACAAAGACTTGTCTTACGCTCATGAAAGTCGAATCGCCTCGTAAGTCGATCCTTCTTTTATATTTGCTTTCCTTGAGGTCCATGCCCTGCTTATTTATTAACTCGTTTCTTCTTTTTGTAGCATACCCTTGTTGGTCGGGAGGTCGCCCGACGGCCGCCAAGACAGAGAGTCGGCGAACGAGATCAAGAAGGAGAACGGCAAAGTTACTCCAAGACAACATCACAAAAACGCCGCACTCTCTCGCTGGAGCAACAATATAATGAGTTGAAGCAATAAATGGTCGCCGAGCTCGAAGTTGCAAGGTAGGTTGGTGGTCAGCCAAGCAAAGTTGGCCAATACCGGAAGCGAGCTAGACCGAAAGTAGATGAAAGGCAAGATCGTGGTCGAGAGCCGCTCAAGCCGCTCAAGACTATGAGAAGCCGCAGCAGCGTCGTAAAGCCGCAGACGGGGTTAAGCTGTGGAAGGCTCGCTAAGATCGAGATGCGCTTACAGCCGAATCAGACGAGCGCGCGCGCAGTCGAAGAGGCTAAGACCGAGGCCATCATGGAGTATCGCAAGTCATCCAACCTCAAGATGATCTGTGTGATCACGCGGGCCTCAATGATGGGCGGATATACCTCGGCCGTGGATCGATGAAGGAGGTCACTCCGAGCTTCGACATGTCAACTCTCCGTGACGCCATGTTCTACAATCCCGACTCGAGAAGTTGTATGATCAAGATTGAGGAGTTTCAATGAGAATCCTTGGCTATAAAGTATGCTCCTCCTCGCCTCGCCTCACCGCTAATCCGACCGCCGATCCGACTCGCCATAAATCGAGCCGACTCGAAGCCGACCCTCATCTTGATGTTTTGTTGATTTGTTATCTTAAACTTGGATCTCAGAATAACATTTATTTTAACTTTGGTCGGGTCTTTTCGACCGGCCTTGTTTTGTAAATGACTTTGCGCTGATTTTGATTTGATTTTGCTATCTTTCTTGACTTGACTTTGCTCGCCTTAATGTTTCATAGTCTTCCGCTTGTCGAGCTCCTGGCTCTGCTCGCTACTCGTTATTCGCTTTATTTGTTGTACTTGTTGTTTTTGTTGTTAATATCAGTTGCCCCCAAGTGTATTATGAACCTTTGGTTCTTATTGCACTTGAGATCGACTTGCTTGCCTTAGTCTTTTGTCCCTTAGGCTTATTTGACTTTTAGGTCGAGCACTTTAATATAAACCGCCCTGTGTTTTAGGTCTTTTTTGCCTCTTAGGCTTTTTCGACCTTCTCGACCGAACAGTGGCCCGACTATGCGAACCGCCCTTGTCTAGGCCTTTTTCGCCTTTGGGCTCGCTTTGGCTTTCGACTTGGACAGTGGCCCGACTATGCGAACCGCCCTTTGCTTAAGCCTTGTTTGCCTCTTGGGCTCGCTCGCTTTTAGCTTGGACCTTTGGTCCCGACCATGCGAACTGCCTTTATGCCTTTGCATTCGCCGCCCATTAGGCTAACTTTGCTTTGGCTTGTCTAGATTTCCGACCATGGATTTCTCTATTCGTTGTTGATTATTTTGCCTTTAACTTTTCTCACACATTGACTTGTATCGCTTTTGGCTATAAATCCTAACAAACACAGTAAAACATCTCGAGAAAGCATACTTTTATTAGAATATCATAGATCGTCACATGGACTTATTACAAGATTTAACATTAAAAGTAAATGAAAGTTCATAAAAGCTTATCTCGCATATAATACTTCCTCATTGTTGGCATGCCAATGTCGAGAACAAGAGTTCCATCCGCCCACTGTTGATAAGACCCTTTGGGGTGGACTTTCGTGATCCGATAAGGTCCTTCTCAATTCGGGTTAATTTTCCGGCCGCTCTTGTCGACTTGCTTCATTCTTCCTGTAACCGATCTCCAACTCAAGTATCGATGTCTCCACCTCTCGAGTTGTAATACTCGAGAGATCTTCTCGCTATACCTTGCCATTCGGGCCGAGGCTATCTCTTTCGCTCGACAATCGCCCCTTTCCGCCGGAGTTCGGGATCGTTAGTCTCAACATTGTATGCCGTAACTCGGCGGGAGGAACTCCGATCTCGGCGGTATCACCGCTTCACAACCATACACTAAAAGAGAAAGGAGTTTCCCTCGTTGATGAATTAGAGTCGCCCTATACGACCATAGGATGCTCGGAAGTTGAACCGCCCAATCTCGACCTTCCGCCTCTAGCCTCTTTTTTTTAACCCTAGCTTGATCTGTCGATTAGTTTGCTCAACTTGACCGCTTGCCTGTGGAATGAGCTACCGAGGTGAATCGTTGGTCGATATGATATTCACCGCACCATTCTCTAACTTTTCGATCTTCAAACCGGTACCGTTATCCGAGATCGAGCCTTTCGAATTCCATATTCGCACAAAATGTCGACCGACAAGAATTTTTGATGGTTGCGCTTTGATGTCGGGTATAGCCTTAGCTTCACTCCACTTCGTGAAGTAATCTACAACCACGACCACATATTTAAGATTTCCCGAGCTCGAGGTAGGGGTCCAACGATATCGACTCCCCACCAATCAAATGGCCATGCTGACGAGATGACATTCATGTCTTGCGCTTGTTGGTGGGAGATATTATCATGAATCTGACAAGTGTTGCATTTTTGGACAAGATTGTTCGCGTCTCGTTGCATCGACGGCCAAAAACCCAAATAACTTGCATTTTCGAGCTAACATTCTAGCCCCGCAGTTGGTTTCCACATACCCTCTATGGATTTCTTCCAAGAGATATTCACCTTCGGTTTTCGAGATACGCATCTTAACCATGGACTTACGAAAGATTTCCGATATAGAATGTCGCCGAAAAACGATATCGAGTGGATTGCAATAACTTTTCTAGATTGTATCTTATCACCGTAGTATTCCGCCTTTTGAGATAGAGAGCGATCGAGTCCATCCACGCGGCCTCGCCGAGTAATCGGCCGGGCCTCGGTCTCGATGTAACTCCTATCGGTCAAGAATTCGACTAGAACCTTCTTACTTGACATGAAGTTTGAGGCCAACTTGAGAGCGATCGCTCTCTTGTTCGACTTCGGGAACCCGCCAATTGAACCGCTTTGAATTTTGGTATGAGGCTTTGACAATCGCTAAGTAATTCTTCATGGTTTCTTCCTTGGCCTCATACTCCCTTTAACATGATTGACCACTAGCCGTGAGTCATCAGAACCGACAAATCTTCGACACCCACTTCAAAGCGAGCTTTAAACCAAGAATCATAGCCTCATATTCACTTTTCGTTGTTCGTTGCTTTGAAGTCGAAACGGCGGGCGGTGGAATTCTCGCCTTCGGCTTACCGTATGAGCCCCGCTTCCCGCTCTCCTTGCTCGATGCTCCATCGACTTGAAGAGTCCATTTTTCCTCCGGGCTTTGCTTTTCTTGATCGAGTTGGACGGAGATCCTTCGCTAAAAAAATCCGCCAAGGCCTGGTGCTTTTATCGTAGTTCGAGGAACGAACTCGATGTCGATCGGGCCATTTCAATCACCCATTTTGCCAATCGACCGAGGTGTCGGGTTTTGCCAATATTTGCTTTAGTGGTTGGTCGCTGATCACCACAACGGGATGGGCTTGAAAATAGGCCTCAACTTTCTAGCGTGAACGAGACATAATGCTAACTTCTCGGCCAAGCAGTATCGGACCTCGGGCCATGCAAAGCCTTGCCGACAAAGTAGATTGGCACTTGGCCATGTACTTTCTCGACTAGACCGCACTCATCGCTTCCTCGTGATACCGCCAAATAAACTAACAACTTTTCCCCATCTCGGCGAGAAGCTGAGGGTAGGTAACTCGACAAATAAGTCTTCAACTCTTCAAAGGTCGCCTGACATTCATCATCCCAATGAAAAGGACCGCCTTTCGGAGTATCTTGAAAATGGTAGTGCACGCTGTGGCCGATCTCGATAGAAACTCGCTGAGAGCGCCATTCGATCCGTGAGCCTCTGCATTTCCTTAATATTTCGTGGTGCGGGCATATTCTTCAAGGTGTTAATTTTATCCGGTTCGCCGAATCCCGCCCTTCAAATCATATAACCCAAGAACTTACCCGACCTAACTCCAAAAGTACACTTCTTCGGTTTAATCTCATCTCGCGCTTTCTCTCAACACTTCAAAACCTCTCGAGCATCGACTAGTATCGCTCATAGATCGACTTTGATAAGCAAGTCGCTCACATAAACTTCCATGCATCTACCAATTTGCCTTGCAAATATCTTATTGATCGCCTTCATCGTATGTTGCCCCAAAGATTCTTTAATCCGAATGGCATGGTCACATAAATGTATGTGCCGACTTCGTGATAAATGCTGCTTTTCTCCGCTGCCTCGAGGGTCCATTAGAATCTGGTGGTATCCTTTATACGCATCTAAAACTAAAAACTTCAAAATCGATGGTCGAGTCTACTAACTGCCGATTTTAGGCAACGGATATGAATCTTTTGACATGCTTTGTTTAGATCCGTGAAGTCCACACATGCGCCAACCGCCATCGGGCTTTGACTAATACCGGTTAGCTAGCCACTCGGTAGAATACCTCTCACGATCGGGGCCGCCAATAGCTTGCCGACTTCCAACTCTATAGCTTCAAGTCGATCGGATGCAAAATTCTCTTCTTCGCTTTGATCGCTTTTAGCCTGGTCAATCTCAAGCTTATGAACCGCGATGTCGGTAGATAACCCCGCATGTCGGTGGCTTTCCGTGCAAAGATGTCTCTCAACTCGATTAGAAGCTTAACCAAGAGTTGTTTTTCTTTCTCGGGATCCAAATCCCGACTTGTACGCATTGATCGCCCTCTCCTTCCCGTAGTCGGACGCTTTCAACCGCATCACCGAGACCCAACTCTTCTCCTCTTCTTCCTCCGAATCGCCTCGACTAAAACTTGTTGAACCGCCATCTTCCCATTCATGACCACAGAGTTACAACTCCGAGCTTACTTCAACGCTCCCTTTACCTCGAGGAACCGCCTAGTGGGAAACTTCATTCTATTATGGAATGTTGAAATTATAGCCCAAGGTCGAAGAGAGCTGGTCGCCCTAGGATAACATTGTACGCAGAGGAGCCTTGACCACCACATAGTTTAATTCAAGTGTCCGCCCTTTCTCCCCGCCTCCAATTGTCGTGAGTAATTTTATCGAGCCCATGGGATGGACTCGCTTGCCCCGTGAATCCGAACAGGAGATGCTATGGGGCTAGATCCTTCTTTTCAACTTCATCGCTTGAAACGCCGAGTGATATATGATGTTCACCGCACTCCCGCTATCGGCTACGCACTTCGAGACACGGGCCCGGCTACAATCGCCAATAACTAACCTTCGCTATGACTCTCGACTTGGGGATATCATCTCGAGGCCATATCCAACTGCCGTGAATTGAGCCGCTTTGCGCTCTCTCGAGCTACCACCGCTCTTCCTCGGTCTCGATCCTTATCACCTTCATCCGACCAAAGATTGTATTGACATAGTTTACAGTGCTCGATTTTCTTCGCACTGCCCCACCAAAGTTATCTCTCGTTGTTTTTCTCGACCGGGGATCGATTCCTCTAAGGTGACCGATCCTTCGCCTCTGGGTATCTCGACCTCGGTTCCTATCTTGGTCGGAGTTTTTCCTCTTAAACTCTCCACGCCTCCGGGACCATCATATCGAGATCTCACAACAACTTCGCCTAGCTTTCTTTCCGAATGCGACGCCGATATCTCTCTTCAGTCGATATACCTCTCCTCAGTTGTATGACCTATGTCTTCGTGAAAATCACAATATTTGCTTATGCCTCCTCCTCTCTCGAGGTTTTTTCAACGGTGGCGGTTTCTCACCAAGTTTTTTGAAAGCATAATCGACAACACCTCCGATCGAGGTCGATTGAGCGGGATAAAGTCCTTATCACGCGAGGGTCCTTCTGCTCCCACGGTCCGAGGTGGATGTGGTCAATACGGTCCCAAATCGACGGCTTACTCGACATCCTCGCTTCTGGACTCGATTCCTGCTCGACTCGGTGTCCTTCTTGATTCCATCCACCGGATTGGTGTGCCTTCGCGACCGCTTCTTCCCTTGACAGAATCGATGCACCACGCTGACGATTCGCCCATGGTACGGGGGAACGCCTCTCGCCAACTTCATATATAACTTAGTATTACGCAGCCCCTACAAACGATGTGATCGTAAGTCGGTCATTCAAGGCCCTGACTCGCATGGCCTCGAGATTAAACCTCTTCAAGTATTCCATCATCGTTTCATCTTTTGTTGCCTCACGCTCACGAGGTGCGTGGCACTCAAATGGAACTTGTTGACTATAAACGCGCCTCGAAACTTCGAAAGAGCATGGCAAAATCGAGATCGACTCCCGGTCGTAGCTTTGTGAACCATTCTCTTGCTCGACCTACGAGTAAATGCTCGAATGCCCGACAACGCATTGCATCGGGTGCCCCATCCAACCTCATTTGGCGATAAAGATACTTCTATGGAGATGGTCCTCCGGTCGGTGGTGCCATCATAAGGTTCTATTTTCGGTATCTTGAACTCCTCGTTTTGGAAAGCTGATCTCCTTCGTGAAGCGGAGACTCGAGCCACAACGACACTCCGATTCTTTCCTGCAATTACATTCAACTCTTACCGGCGCTATCATCCTCCCTCTCTGGTGTTTTTGGTGGATCTCACGCCTCTTCCTTTCCACTGAGCTAGATGATGCGCTTACTTCGCCCCCCCAGGAGTTTGTTTAGGCTTGTCCACTACATCTTTCTCGCCGCCTTCCGCCATAGCTTTCTTTCTGGCCGCTGGCCTCTTTCGCTGCAGTCAGTAATCGCCGGCTATTATCTGGACATTACCTCCAATTTGCTCTCGCCAACTGACCGCAAGCGCCGATATTCTGGAGCAAGGCTTGCTTTTCTCTCGGTTGGTGGGTCTCCCGGACAAGATTCAAAACGGATCTTTTCCCTTGTTTTTGCCGAGGATCGTGTTCGAATAAGATCCAAGGCGGATCTTCGCCTCTTGTATATCGTGATCGACGCTCGCTCATCCGGGAGCCTTGATCGATCGCTGATGCGCTTTTGATGCGGTTTTTTAGAGGCATCGTGTTTTTGCGTATTCAATCAATAGAAGCCTCCTTCTAGCGCACTCAATGACGATGACAAATTAAGTCACCTTGATGATTTGAGCCCTAATTTAATCTAGTGATGAACACACAAGAACCCTAATGCCAAAAAGAGGAATGAGGGGGTGGATTTTATGATGCGGCCGAGTCCAAGACTCGAATCTTGAATTGCCTCACGATCTCGTTAAATTCCGTGAATCAAGCCTCACGAGTTCCCGGAATGGGTATTTATAGTGATCATACTTGCCTAAACCCTAAGGTTAAGTCGGCTTGTATTATTGTCACATTTACCCTTAAATGGGCCTTGACCTCGCCCAAGCTATCGCTATTAATGGGCTTAGTAAGTCGATGCGGACTCGCCCTCGAGATATCGACTGTAGACCGACTCTGTGGACTTACTCGTCCCACATTGTTAGTCGGGTGCGGATCGAATGTCCTACACCGCCGATACTCGATAGTCGATAGTCGTGAGCCTAGCTTTGATATGGTGGCCTTGGCCTCGAGCCCTGGCATCGACACGGGTGTACTGGTGTTATTTATAGTGTGATGACCAACCGATAGATTTACACGCGGAGGAGTGAAACCCCCAGATCGCCATCTAAATCACAAAATTGAAATTTGAATGACTCAGGCTGAAGTGGTGTTCAAACTGAGGTATTTTTGGACATACTCATTTTAGATGTTATATGCGCTGGGGTTAGGACCTCAATACTATAAATACCAGTAGTTGTTGTAGCCAACATACAATATCTTGTAAATTTTTGTACATAATAAATATAATCTTTTCGCTTTCGTTGTTAATATGATTTGATTAGCATGTTGCTTACACACATAAACCGGGCAAAATCAAACACGTAAACAGTGACCTAAAATGCATGAGCCAAAGAAATCAAAATTCAAAACACATAAATGCAAAAATTTTGATTGAACGAGTGTACTATTCTATCCTTAAGATGAATTTGTATTGTCGTATCTTAAGATACAATGATCCTTTCCTCATCGAACTAGAGACGACGCACTCGAAAGTTTGGTTAGTAATATATATATTCAATGATTGAATTGTGTTTGTATGAGTAGTATACTGCAACTAGGTAGAATTTGAAGTAAGAAAATTTGTAATTTTGTATATAACTTGGAATTAGGGGCGGACACATGTTGAGGTAGGGTCAGCACTTCCACCGAGATTAAAAAAATGGTATGAAAATATTCTTTAACACAACTGATGCCTCGGTGGATTTTTCGAATTTTCTTCGTGCCCTATCAAATTTTTATGGCTTCGCTTACTACTAATTTTCATTCACGAGTGCACACAATTTATAGGAGTACCGTATGTATCATTTCGATTTTGTGATTGCATCCTT